>OY992890.1:35613467-35665967 GCA_963921405.1 Cepaea hortensis
CTTTGGACATGTCACGAGAAGGGCTGATTGGTTGGCTGTGAATCCCCAGGAAGACTGAGCTTTAACTTCTAAGTTCGAAGTGATGGCGTCCAGGTCGTTTGAGCCTTGCATCTATTGGAATGAGGTTAATGCAGACTTCTCGCGACTGGGTACTAAAATATCATATCCACGGGGAGTCACGGGGGGGGGGGGGGGGAGGGAGGTGATGCGTGTGTGGGGAGGGGGGGGGTGTGAGTTGCAAATCTCTTCTTTTCCCTCTATAAGTGCAGAAACCAACAGGGTCTGTAAGATAGGCAGTGAAACTTCACATATGTGGAGACGCGTATTTGAGTTTAACCAGGCCGTGGTTCAGCACAATTTCCTTTTCAAATATGTACAGACAGACAGACAGGTAGACAGACAGGCTGGGTAAGCAGGAATATCAAACAATTAAGCCACTTAAATAATGAGGCAATGGCTGGCTGAAAATGATCGCGACATCAGGAACGCTGGGGGAGAAAGGATACAGAGGAAAACATAGAGACAAAATGATAGATATCTTGACATCGTGGCATGGAGACACATCTGTGAAGGACATGAATGGCATGCCGTGATACAGAAGGCTACGGGAATAGATGACGACCAGCGTAAAAAGACACGAACTGTAAGCTGAAGAAGAACAGTAAATGACATGAAAGAAAACTGAAAGTTCACTCCGTTTATAGTGAAGATAAACCGCTAAAGGCAGCGAGAAAACCCGCAATAACACAGGCAATAAAATTAGCCGGATTGGTATCTGAGTAATCTTGGAGGCGAATCGATGCCAGGACAAGATTGTTGTGTACTATATGGACAATTGACCGAAGGGGTACAGAAATATGTGAAATTTATTACATCATTATGAGATAGGTTGTGCCTATTATTCGTGTCATCTTCAATTATAGAAGTGGTGCATTCTTTCTTTGGTAAACAAGGATGAGCAGACAGACACACGGACAGGCAGACAGACAGTTGGTAACTAGGAAGACAGATAGGGGGTATGTGGGAAGACGACTGACAGAGAGATAGTTGGTAAGTAAGGAGATACATGGCAGACAGACTGGCAAACCGAGCCACAGCCCGCCCGGAAGACAGACAGACAGACAGACAGACAGACAGACAGACAGACAGACAGACAGACAGACAGACAGACAGACAGACAGACAGACAGACAGACAGAGGAAATATATAAAAACACTTCCAGTCTGTCTACGACAGGAATACATAAATAACTCGTCTATGCATGCACAGTTTCATTTTCAAATCTGTATAGACAGAAATGTAGGCAGGTATGTTGGTTAAGCAGAAATATTAAATAATCAAAGCCACGTTAATGTTTTTAATAAGAATTATATTTTTTTTAAATTATTTTTATATAATGTTTCTTTAAATATGTTTTAAAAAGGATATGAAAATATGCAAAATGTTTTGCAGAAAGAAAAAAAATCCTAGGCAACAAATTGTCCGTTAGTAACGCTCGCTCGCTCGCGCGTCCTAGTTACCCACAGGCATCCCGCGAGCCGAATAAAACATGGCAGTAATCTAATTTCACTGGTATGGATTTTCTTTCTCCCACAGTATTGCCTTTCTGTTTCCGACATGATTGTAGTGTGTAAATCAGTTGTCCCAGACTGCTGGCACTCGGTTTTAGACCACTAGGTGCTTGTAACATTTGCTCATTGGCTAGATCGCTCCTTCCTTCTCTCACTTCTGCCTTGTATCTCCCAATGAAACACAGACCCTCAATCAACCCACGTAATGCCCAAATGAAGACTTGGTTATGATGGATTTGGTTTGTGCATCTGAAGTTTCCTACGAGATTAGGTGGTCAGGTTCACGTCAACCTTCCTTGGTCGCCTTCTTGGCCATGCATGGTAGGTTACAGTGTTACTAATCTTTGTTTCCATTATGGGCACCAGTTAGGGTGTTACATCACTAGCGTACTGGAATTTAAATACAGTCACTTAAGAAGAGGTACAATGGGACAGCAGATTTAGGGATACGGCAGCTGATAGAAGACATCGCTTCTGAGCATAATGAACTGGTGAATCGGTGCTGTCAGAGGAGATACCAGGATGGGTCTTAGATGGAGTTTCATATCTAGATGGAAGAATGGCCAGATCATTGCATAGCGGGGGGTGGGGAGAGAGAGAGAGAGAGAGAGAGAGAGAGAGAGAGAGAGAGAGGGGAGAGAGAGGGAGAGAGAGAGAGAGAAAGAGAGAGAGGGAGAGGGAGAGAGAGAGAGCATATATTATACTAGCACGACATACGGCATGAGAATGGAAGTGGAGGCCGTCACTGCTGGTCTGGGATGGCTTTATGAGTCTCCAGGTTCTATGAGGCACTTACAACACCATTTTTCTCGTTGCATTTGACATTTGTTTAATTAGTCAGTGTGATTTCCATCTGGCAAAAAGCTAAATTTGCCATAGCGATCCTTGTTCTAATCTCTTCAAGGCACCTCCCATCAGATGTTATAAGTGAAATCAGCCGGTGTAATACTGACTGCATCACTCCTCTACTAGTCTATACAAATATCAGACTAGCACTAATCAATCAATCAATCAATCAGGTGCCTTCTCCACAATGAAGGTTGGCTACAATGAATTTCCAACACTGTCACTCACCTTGACTACATTCTGTAAGATTGCCGTTCTTGCATCTCTTAATGTTATCTTCCCACTTGTATTGTCTACCTCTTGCTCGCTTGTCCTCAACCTTAACCCCCCCCCCCCCCCCCCCCAGTATGGTTTTTATAAGTGTTGTGTCTTTTATGTGACCGAAATATTTCTTTCACTTGCCTCGTTTTTATTTCTTTTATCAACTATCTTTTCATTCCCAGTTTTCCTAAAACCGCTGTATTTGATTCTTTCTGTTTCCATGAGATACGACATATATTCTTCTGTATATCAACTCGCGCCATTTATCCCACAGCCTCAATGCGATTAAAAGAGTTCCTTTACTTTTTGTTTCCTTACTAGTACTTGTGCCGGCTCCGCGGTGAAGGCGTTACGGACGCAGTTCGTAATCCCGCATACCCGCGTTCGAAACACAGCTGCGAACGATCTGAAAGCAGGTCGCCTAGCGTTGGTTTTATGCAAAATGGTATGTGTGCCGGTCGTTCAGAAATCAATGGCAAACTTATTTTTTTTTTTTTTTGCATATCCTATTTACAGGACATTGCAGTAAACACCAGCATTTTTCAGCTGCTGTTCATGTCTTGGCAAGTTTTACATTCAGTAATGTTAAACTACTGAACATAAACTTGCCAAGTAATAACAACGGTAAAAAATGTTTGCGTTGACTGCGACGACCTGTAATGGATGTGGGATAACACCCGGGTCATTGAAGTCTTTCTAGTGACTGCAGATTCCATCGACGATGAACTGTACTTTTCGTGGAGGACTTTTGTGTTGGCATTCTGGCGGTGGCATTATGCACAGTGTGCCTGTGCGGGTTGTTGGCTTGCCGAGACTCGTGTCTGTTCCACTTTTCACATTGGGCAGTGAGGAACATTTTGTGTGATATTCACTGGCACAGGAACGGAGCATAATGGGGACGACCCGTTGCCGTGAAGTTGGATCCGCGACTGACTGACTAACTAACTAACTAAGCAACTAACTAACTAACTAACTGACTGTGCAACTAACTAACTAACTAACTGTGCAACTAACTAACTAACTGTGCAACTAACTAACTAACTAATTAATTGTGCAACTAACTAACTAACTAACTGTGCAATTAACTAACTAACTAACTAACTGTGCAACTAACTGTGCAAATAACTAACTGTGCAACTAACTAACTAACTGTGCAACTAACTAACTAACTGTGCAACTAACTAACTTGTGCAACTAACTAACTAACTAACTAATTGTGCAACTAACTAACTAACTACCTTGTACTTGTATTAATACCATGACTGGTGGACAGTGGGATTCCCCGTGGTATTTTACTTCCAATAACAAACGGACAGTGATGTCACCACGGGGGGAATGCGGATCAACATGATGCACGCACCACGGCGAGCGGTCCAGAGGCGACATTCCCCTGCACAAATTTGTTTCTGGGATTTTTATATATGGTATGAGCAGCTGCGGTGGCTTAGCGGTTAGTGCAAGATTGTGGTCGGGGTTCAATCCCCATAGAGGCAGGATTGCATTTGTTCCGACCAGTACGGATTTTGGGGTTGACCCAGTCTCATAAAAATGGGTCCCAGACAATCTTCAGAATGTTCTACAAATCGTCTGTGAAAGAAAGGCAATGAAGAAGGGAATTGGCCACCCTACCTCATATGTCGTGACCAAGAATATGTGAAAACCTAATACTTCAAATACCAACAGCAGTATCTTCTATAGGATAACAACCTACACTTTGTTTTTAAAAATAAGTGACCAAGTGGTTAGAATGCGGGGTTTTCCTTCGGGAGACCCGGGCTCGAATCCTCCGTTTGGTGCGGATTTATTTTTGTGTTTTTCTGTCGGGGGCAAAAAGAAAAACTTTAACCTGCACAGTTCGTGGCGACTGCACTAGCCAAACGGCCTTAATTCCTCAGGCTCAAGACTCCCCTGTCCTACACCGCAAGGTGCTATAGGCAGTAGATGGCAGTTGAATTTTTGTAGGTTGCAGAGTTTGTCAGCCGAGTTGAGATTATCTAGAGGAGCTTTGGGTGACTACTAATAGTTTTACAGTACGAAGGCTCTAGAATCTAATCAATAAACTGACGAAGGACTATGTCAACCACTCCAGCAACTTCTCCCTCTGCCGGCCTGTCTCCACCGCCCTCAGTCTTCCCCTCTGTCACACATTTCTCCACTCCCTCTATTCTCACAGCCTGGTCACATCGTTCTTACACTCTCAGACAGTGTTCGACTCTGAACATCTTCAACGAGCCGATGCTGAGAGGGCGTGTTTGCGAGAGAACCAGTAACACAGCCCAAATGGCAAGTGTGCTATAAATTACCAGTGTTGACAGATTTGAAGTGCTCTCTGAATTAACGCTTACTGCCCATGTACGCGGTTACAGGGACTCGGGCCCAACTGTGAACTTTGAACGTTCTTTTTTATGTGAAAACATCACCTCACTGCTATCATTGTAATAATCTAGAGCAGGGGCGGCGAACGTCTGGCCCACGGGCCGTATATGGCCCGCGAAATTCTTTTGGTCTGACCATGCCAAGGCAACCGCAGGCGCGACCCGAAATTCAATTAATCTAGGAGCTGTATAAATCATTAATAAATCTATTAGCGACGTCATCAACACCAGCTATCATCACACATCTTACCAGAGAGAAGCATTTCCAACCATAACATTAAAGGTGAGTTAACTGATTAAGTGTCATGGGCTGATTAACAGCCTTAAGCGACATCCTGTACCTGCCATGGGTTTATACATCGCCGTCATGTTGCCACCGCATTATAATGTCTCCCTTCTACCATATTCACAGCATTAAAGTCGTAACTGTGACACAGCCCCCCTTCCCATTTTCAGGCAAATATTTTTGTGTGGTCCAAACATACTTCTTGTTCGGCATTGAATCTGTAAATTAAATGTTTCACCAAATATGGCCGGCTTATTTGTAAGTTGATAATTGTGTGTGGCCCGCAACTAAATATCCATATGGTCCTAGGTAAACAAAATAATAAAAAAGGTTCCCTGCTCCTGATCTAGAGCCTTGTCAACTGGCGCGCTTCTCGGCAATTTCCGTTTCTTCCTTGCAATCAACAAGAATTTCAGCTTCCGCGTGTCTCATAAAAGATAACGGCAAAACCAGAAGAGCAATCACGGAGTTGGGTTCGACAAACAAACATGCCCTAACATGCACGCAGTTGATAAGTCGTGATACGAGACAGAACGTGCAGGATTCCTACAGAGAAAAGATAGGAGAGCGCTGTTAAAATATGGAAACTAAACAGGCTATGCAAAAGAACGCGATAAATGAATAAAGTGGGTTGGCGCACGCGCTTTCGGGCAGCGAGATACAATGAAATGAAGAGATTTCTCTTGTTTTCTTCAGTTGGTTTTATCATAAGCTCCATTATCTCGTCGCATTACATCTGCATTGTATCAGATGGGTTCCGAAAGTATTGCACAGACCGTGGAATGTTGATGTATGGTCTTTGTTCCCTACTCGCTTTACACTGGTTATACAAATAGATAGACGGACAGACACACAAATAGAGAAAGAGAGGGAGGGAGAGAGCGAGAGAGAAGGAGAGAGAGAGAGAAACAGACATATATAGATAGAAGAAGTCAGATAGAGAAACAAGCAGGCAGACAGAGAGACAGAGATTGATAAATGTCTTTCTACCCATGCATGCATGCAATAATCCATCCACGCAAGCCCAGACAGACAGACAGACAGACAGACAGACAGACAGACAGACAGACAGACAGACAGACAGACAGACAGACAGACAGACAGACAGACAGACAGACAGACAGACAGACAGACAGACAGACAGACAGACAGACAGACAGACAGACAGACAGACAGACAGACAGACAGACAGACAGACAGACAGACAGACAGACAGACAGACAGACAGACAGACAGACAGACAGACAGACAGACAGACAGACAGACAGACAGACAGACAGACAGACAGACAGACAGACAGACAGACAGACAGACAGACAGACAGACAGACAGACAGACAGATCTGGTAAGAGACGCCCTACACAACTCTGAAGTATAAGACAAAGACAACAACGTAAGCAGAAACACAAAAGATGTAACAAAACTACCCTAGTACATTAGAAGGACTTCGGCACTGCAGACTGGCCCCAGATTACCGGGGAATTGAGAGTGGATTGAGAGAAGCTTCAGACGAGGATTCATGAGGATACTGCTTGTCATAAACAGTCTAGCAGACTCATCAGGCTAAGAAACAAAGAGATTGGGCGGCGAAAACAAACGGAAGAATGTCACAGACAAAGATTTCATAGCAAAAAAAAAAAAGAACATTATGAATACCTGTCTTCCAAACATAGTTCATTAAAATACTTTACGAAGGACGACAAAGATCGCTTCTCGGCGTTTTGGCTCAAAGTATAGTATCTGCACTTCATATTGCCAAGGCCACCAGCAGAAGTGGTCATCCGAAAGACACACAGGGACGTGGGGACCTGACGGGGCGGCTTTGGCCCTGGGGAAACAGCGAGCACAAGAAGTTCAATTTCATCTCATTCCATCTCATCGTGTTCCTCTTGTACCTTGCGGTGTCGACGTGTAATATAAACAGCGGGAAAGTTCAATAACACTACAAATTAGGTCATTAATGCCTGACTTTTAAAGAAGTTCAATCTTCTCTTCTTCTTCTTCTTCAGTGTTCCGAGCCAGTGAGGTTCTTTGCTGCAAATACAATCCGTCTCCATTCGTCTCTCTGGTGGACCTTCTCTTGCCAGTCGTTGATTCCAAGTGCTTGTAGGTCTGTAAATATATTATCTCTCCACCGTCTTCTTGGTCTACCTCGGGGTCTACGGTTATTTATTACCTGAGTGTAAGCGAGTTTTGTTTCCCTATTATCTTCCATTCTTTCTATATGCCCCAGCCATTGTAGTCTATTAGCCTTCATGATACCAGTGATTAGCGGGGACTTAAACAGATCATAAATGTCTTTGTTACTTCTTCTTTTCCACTCTCCACTTTGTGTATCCCTAAAGTGTAGGTGTCACTTTGTGTATCCCTAAAGAAGTTCAATAACACTACAAATTAGTTCATTAATGCCTGACTGTTTAATGCCTGACTTTCCAATAAGTTCATTAATATGACAAAATAGTGAATAAATACCGGACTGTCCAGGAGAGTTATAATTACCGAAAGTCATAACACGGCTAGTTAACACATGACTTTATAAAACAGTTCACTAATAGATGTCATCCCAATATAGCTCATTAATATGACTTTCTCTCTCCCCTCTCTCTATCTATATCTCTTTCTCACACACACACGCTCTCTATCTCTCTCTCACTCTCTCTCACTCACACACACACACACAACTCACACACAACTCACTCACTCACTCACACACACACACACACTCGCTCGCACGCACGCCCGCACGCGCTCGCACGCACGCACGCGCACGCACACACACACACACACACACACACACACACACACACACAAGTCCCGTCCAAACTCTATGCAATGTAACTTACGCCCGCGACTTCTTTTACTTATAACAAAAACAATACATTAGCAAACTGAGACGCTGGCAATCCCAAGATGAGAAACACATTTTGACAAAAGCAAAAAGCAAGGGTATGAAATTTTGAAAGCTTAGAAGGAGGAAAAACTGGTTTTGTCTCTTTTTTTCCTTTTCTTACTGCAACACAAACTGCGAGAGTGTGCGGGGCAACGAATATAATTGAATCGCTCTACAATACAGATGGTCTCTTGTTTTCCATAACCAGAGTATTAACATCATAATTGCAAATTGTTCAAGTTTTCTTGGTCTGTTTCTTGTTTTTTTTTTTCAATCAAACACATCCATTTCTTTACTTAGCGAGCAGAGTGTGTATACTTTCAGTACAACAACCAATACCAGAGACATCTGAAGGTTCATCCAAGCTTATTTAACGCGCATTCTTAAACATCCTGTGTTGATGATGTCGAAGTAAGGGGTTCAACCCTTACACCGGACATTTTGACTAAAAAACTACTAACTTCTAGTCCTTGACTTGGAGACGCAAATTACAAGTACCTCTGAAGTCGTAGTGGGTTCACCTGATGGCGAGGGATACTGGTAATAGGGTCACTTAACCCAAATGCAATAATCAGCCAAGTGCTGCTATAAGTAGTGTGTATGGATTACGCTTGAGTTTAAAGCGAGCAAGCGCAATAACCCTACGCCATCAGTGTATTTCCTGAAACAACGTCTGCAAGTGTTAAGGCCATATTTCCTAATTAGACCATGGGAATTATTGCAGACTGGACATGATCGAGATCTGGGTCTACACTTGCCAGGATGGGAGTACAACGTTGCTGTCAAACCTATCATCTTCGGTGTCAGCGGGAGAGAAACGTTGGAGTGTGTTGACAATAACTAGCTAAGAACCTGTAAGAGACACGTGACCAGCCTGGACCTAAGCACACGCTGTCTATCCACTCTATGATGAATTACAACCTGGTTATATTCTTATATGCCTCTCCGCAGATGTGTAGCTCCAGTGCCAGTCTTCCATACCCCGTTGGGGTCAGACCTTGGAGAGGAGAACTCTGTAACACAGTACCTGGGGAGACGGCACTACGGTACCGGATGGGGAGAAAAGTCTCTACGCTGACCTGTAATGATGAAATAATGTATGGAAAGAGAGATGGAGAGAGACACGAAGGGCATAATGTTAGACTGGCCTGTGCCTAATTCTTAACCCTGTGAAAATAAAGTTCCTTACTTGTACGTTCGTTCGTTCACCCGGACTGGCGTTCAGATGTCTGAACAGAAATGCATCGAACTTTGGAGTTGAACACTTGCAGTCTTTTAGAAGGTCCACAACAACAGACCAACCATGGAATCGCAGATATGAAATGGTATCAATAAGCGGAGATGACTACTATCCAGCTAAGAAGGAAAGAACCGTAAAGTAAAAATAGTTCTAGCAAGTAAGGTGAAGAATCATGTTTCACTTGCCTCGTCACATACTGGAGACATGGCACCAGGCCTGTACGTTGTCAAAGCTTCACGCGCTAGCTATTTGTTATCAAAGAGGATGAGGCTTGTTCCAGACAATTACATCAAACCTGACTATGGATAACCGCTGCTTCCGTAGCATTCGTATGGACAGCATAACAGACAGCTACACGAGCGATAATTATATCAGAATCTCCCGGGAAGGTTAGCCCGGTCAACAAACACCCCCAGAAGTCGGATGTGTCGGCCTAAGGGCGCAAATAAACTTGGCACAACGCACTTACATCTGAAAAAAACACTCCGGATGAACGCAGAAGAAGATATCAAAATCCAGGAACATGCTACAGAAAACACAACCCGCAGCCTCCGCTCCGAATGGATAGAGAGCATTCTGAAGTCTCGTTCCACATCACCGACCTAGATGTACGCACCGTGACATGCCGGAATTAAAGGCAATGAACTCATTGATCAGCTGACAAATAATGCACAAATAAACGAACGAACAGACTTTATTTTCAAAGGGTAACAAATTGGGCACGCAGGCCCGTCTTACATTCGGCCCTTCCACTCACTCAGCTTTCTTTCATCAACAGTGCATAGGAAAAAACATTGTCACATGAATTTTGTAAACATAAACAATGCATATTACTATGTTATGAGACACATCCACCACCCACACACACATCCCCCATTCACTCCAACTCCCCCACCCAACCACACACATAACCCACACACACATACATTCCCCCACCCATCCACCACATCCTTACACCTACACATCTCCCCACCCACACACACCTCTCACCCACCACACCTCCCATCCACCCACACCCCAAGCACACATACATTCAATAACCCACACATCCCCCACCTACACACATCTCCCCACCCACTCACATATCCTCTACCCGTCCCATTACCCACCAACAATCACTCACCCACATATCCTCCTCCACCCACACACCTCCACCCACCCAGCCAAACACACATTCCTCAGCCACACACACATCTCCCGTCAACTCACATATTCCGCACCTACCCACACACAAATTCCGCACCCACACACATAATCTTCCATCTCCCCCAGCCCACTCACAGATCCCGAGCCCACACCTACAAACATCCCCCACAATCTCTTAACCTCCACACACTCACCCACCCACACATCCTCTACCCACCCACACATCCTCTACCCACCCATCCCCCAACCAAACATCCCTTAACCACACACCCTTACTCATATACAATCACCCACCCACACATCCTCTACCCAACCACACATCCTCCATCCACCCATCCCCCAGCCACACATCCCTTATCCACACACCCCTACCCATATACACACACATCCCCACCCACGCACAATCTCCCCACCCACACACACATCCTCACCCACCAACACATCCCCCATTCACAAACACACACCTCCCATCCACGCACACACAACCCGCACACACATCCCCAACTCATAACTCGGGAAGAAGCATGGACATGGCTAATATAATCTAACTAGTGCTGACTCGGCTGGCGGATATGACAAATCTGATGGCAGCCCGGCACCATGACTTGAGTGGAACCTCGTCAATGACGTCAATGCGGCCGAGGAGGTCAAGAGAGGAGACAACATAACCGAGGAGGTCAAGAGAGGAGACAACATAACCAACTCCTCACGGGAACAACCAGCAGAAATATTCTGGGATGGCTGCTGCTCCGGAGGGCTGAGCAAGCATGTGCTGTGGCGAAATTCGAGATAACATAGCACGATGCCAGGCCCTTCATGATTTCACCATACGGCACCCAGAGAGTTATGTGGAACGTATCGGACAACAAAAGACATATAAAAGCGGATATTGTTCTTTCATTGATCATAATAACAGGAATGAAACCTACAAACGAACATGAAGAATCTATCTGACAACCGAAATATTAAGCCGAGGACAAAACAAATAATGTATAATTCTCAAAGATTAAGATTTCTTTCTCTTTCTACCAGGATATTTGTGATGAACATAGAATAATCATTTTAATCTACTGGGCTTTTAAATCATTAATAAGTGGCGAGTGCTGGCGTGCAAGTGATTAAATTGGAACATCTGACAATGATTATGAGAATAAGCGAATATATTAAAGTCACCATGTTCAACCATGCTTAATTGTAACTCGAATCGTAGAATCGTAAGTGTTGCATTGTTCTGTCTGCCGGCCCCTGTACTTGCCGGTTCTACTGTACATCTAAGCATGATTATATCAGACCACTTGGCTTGGGGGAGGAGCGGTGGCGTGGTATCTAGACGCTCGCCTGCCAGCCCGCTGGTCATTGGTTCAATCCACATTGAGGTTGGTTGGAATGTTTAAAAGTGACCAGGGTTCCCAGGTGGACACAGATACCAAGAAATGTTTTGGGAAGTAAAGGCAGCCCGTGTGGTACTGATCGCTCTGCCTACCCAGTTCCGATTGGTATGTGAAAATCTGAGTCTAGCACCATATGCTTACAACATTGCTGCCCGGATTATATTTGTTTCCCTCTGGGAGAATCCCGGGTCACTCGTACTAGTGACTTTACACGGCTGTCGTCGTGACACTTGTTGATGACACCACATCAGTCATCAAGTGCCGTTTGGTCAAAGAAATATGGGTTTAGCATCATATTTCAAACACGCCAATGCCATAGGGACATCGGCAGTCTTTATACGTTACATGTATATTTAAACCACTGCACTAACGACGACCACGGCGGTGATAATAATAATGGCCGTCAAATAACAAGTCGGATGTAGCATGGTCAAACGGATAAGAGCGTTTATTCTTAAACACCTGGTGTGCTGATGCCGATGTAGCGGGTTCAACCCCCTACACCGGTCAGTTGGACTAAAATGTTACTAACTTCTCGCCCTTGACTTGGGGACATAAATTACAAGTACCTCTGAAGTCGGAGTGGGTTTGCCTGATGGCGAGGGACACTGGTAATAGGAAACGCTATTCCACGTGCAAAATTCAGTCCAGCGCACTAGAAGTAGTAGCTCGTGTATGAACTACGCTTGAGTTCAAAGCGAGCGACCGCCAAAATAATAATAATAATAATAATAATAATAATAATAATAATAATAATAATAATAATAAAAGGTCGTTCGCAGAACGTCGCCGAAAAGTGTCTCAATCCATTGCCAGTTCTCCCACCCCATGCACCCCAATGTATGAGGTGTCTGCATTGTCTCGTGACAGTCTTCGTGCTGGTCAGCTCGGGCATGCTGCTGCCGTGGTTCTCGGCTCGATCCCTCGCGAGCAGATCCGTAATGCTTGGATTCTGAACATGACGAGGCCGGCAGGCAGGCAGGCAGGCAGACAGGCACAGGCAGACAGACAGACAGACAGACAGACAGACAGACAGACAGACAGACAGACAGACAGACAGACAGACAGACAGACAGACAGACAGACAGACAGACAGACAGACAGGCAGGCAGGTAGGCAGACAGACAGACAGAATATAAAGTATGCTCGGGTAAGATCTCCTTAGCTCGGAAGTAGGGGAAGATAGATTATGACCGAATGAATGAATGAATGAATGAATGAATGAATGAATTAATTAATTAATTAATTAATTAATGAAGCACGACTCAAGTAATGGTGACCTGAGATTAACAAGCCACACAAAAGTACCACCATAAGACAAGTTCCGCTATTTAAATGCTGGAAACCTATGTTTCATTAACTATCTTTGTAGAAGATCGAGACAAGAACACGGAAATGATCCACGACTCTGGTGATCGTCAGAGATGGCGAAACGTGACGCCCATGCTTATCGGCATGGCACAAGATGATGATGTGAAGAAACACAACAAATAACTAAGCAAACAAGCCGAAGTAAGCCAGACATTTGGAATTCAGAGCCAGTGAACACAGCAGATTACTTTAGCTAATTACACACTTCTGGCGGTGGTATATTTGTACCACTCTTCGTTTTAGCCGTTGCAACCTGTTGCCCAGAGCTAGAGCTAATCATTGTGTCAGCTATTCACAACTGCAAGCTTCTCCTTCTTCTGTGGGTGTCTGGTCTTTATTATTTACTATGATCTGTCTACTAACTAACTGACTAACTGATCCGGCAGCTTGTCTTGTAACAGATGTATTGGTGTTACCTTTCCTCTGAAATAAACGGCAGGCGGAGAGAGGGATCATGCTGCATGGGCAAATCATGGTCTTCACAATTCAACTCAGACTTTATGCTATGGAAACTCCATCCCTGGTCTTACCAATATGGATTGTAGTTATTATGCCTTTTTGAAGAACAATGTAACAAACTATTGTTTGTCAAGATACAAGGTGCCAATGAGTGACCTGTGATGGAACTTGCAGTTATATGTGGACCTACAGCACTGAGCTACAAATTACTATAACCAACAGTGACCAAAAATTTACTTCCAATATAGAGCATGTGAACGTGCGGTTTGTCACAGTTATCAAAGTTCTGTATAACAATAAAAGGGAACATGCTTGACCAAGTCCACACGTTTAAATACCTAGGGGCAAACATAACATCAGGTGCAAGGTGCGCGCCAGAAATTAAGAGCAGAATAGGGCAACACAAACCCTGCATTTCAGAAAATGAAAAGTGTCTTATTCAATAAGACACTACAATTGAATCTAAAAAAGAGGGTAAGGAATTGTTGTATGGAACATAGTTAGTTAGTTAGTTAGTCGCAGTTCCAACTTCACAGCAACGGGTCGTCCCCATTATGCTCCATTCCTGTGCCAGTGAATATCACACAAAACGCTCCCCACTGCCCAATGTGAAAAGTGGAAAAGACAGGAGTCTCGACAAATAACAGCCCGCACAGATACACTGTGGAACATGTTTTCCTGTATGACAGTTATCATCGAATGTGAATAGAAAAATTAGGAAGAGCTTGGAAGCAACATAGATGTGGCTCCTGAGACGAAGGCTGTGAATACCTGTGGCTTAAAGATTAACTAACCATTTTTGTCCCAATAAATCAATCCATTAATATTATACTTCTCACACAAATGATTTAACACTAAACCCCACAGGCGAACGCATGAATTATAGACTTCTAACACGACAGCATGAATAATAGTAGTATCGAAATACACCATTAGTACCTATACTTCTCACGATACCCAATTAATACTAGACCTCTCAAAAATGCATTCAAACTTGACTTCTCACCAGAACGTATGGATACTAGACTTCTCACCAGAACGTGTGAATGCTAGACTTCTCACCAGAACGTATGGATACTAGACTTCTCACCAGAACGTGTGAATGCTAGACTTCTCACCAGAACGTATGAATACTAGACTTCTCAACAGAACCTATGAATACTACACTTCTCATACCATTGATTAATACTAGGCTTCTCACAACAATGATTAATATTATACTTCTCACAACAATGATTAATACTAGGCTTCTCACAACAATGATTAATATTATACTTCTCACAACAATGATTAATATTATACTTCTCACAACAATGATTAATATTATACTTCTCACAACAATGATTAATATTATACTTCTCACAACAATGATTAATACTAGGCTTCTCACAACAATGATTAATACTAGGCTTCTCACAACAATGATTAATACTAGGCTTCTCACAACAATGATTAATATTATACTTCTCACAACAATGATTAATACTAGGCTTCTCACAACAATGATTAATATTATACTTCTCACAATAATGATTAATACTAGGCTTCTCACAACAATGATTAATACTAGGCTTCTCACAACAATGATTACTACTAGGCTTCTCACAACAATGATTAATACTAGGCTTCTCACAACAATGATTAATATTATACTTCTCACAACAATGATTAATACTAGGCTTCTCACAACAATGATTAATATTATACTTCTCACAACAATGATTAATATTATACTTCTCACAACAATGATTAATACTAGGCTTCTCACAACAATGATTAATATTATACTTCTCACAACAATGATTAATATTATACTTCTCACAACAATGATTAATATTATACTTCTCACAACAATGATTAATATTATACTTCTCACAACAATGATTAATACTAGGCTTCTCACAACAATGATTAATACTAGGCTTCTCACAACAATGATTACTACTAGGCTTCTTACAACAATGATTAATATTATACTTCTCACAACAATGATTAATACTAGGCTTCTCACAACAATGATTAATATTATACTTCTCACAACAATGATTAATACTAGGCTTCTCACAACAATGATTAATACTAGGCTTCTCACAACAATGATTAATATTATACTTCTCACAACAATGATTAATATTATACTTCTCACAACAATGATTAATATTATACTTCTCACAACAATGATTAATACTAGGCTTCTCACAACAATGATTACTACTAGGCTTCTTACAACAAGGATTACTGCTAGACTTCTCACAACAATGATTAATACTAGGCTTCTTACAACAAGGATTACTGCTAGACTTCTCACAACAATGATTACTACTAGGCTTCTTACAACAAGGATTAATATTATACTTCTCACAACAATGATTAATACTAGGCTTCTCACAACAATGATTAATACTAGGCTTCTCACAACAATGATTAATATTATACTTCTCACAACAATGATTAATACTAGGCTTCTCACAACAATGATTACTACTAGGCTTCTTACAACAAGGATTACTGCTAGACTTCTCACAACAATGATTACTACTAGGCTTCTTACAACAATGATTAATATTATACTTCTCACAACAATGATTAATACTAGGCTTCTCACAACAATGATTAATATTATACTTCTCACAACAATGATTAATACTAGGCTTCTCACAACAATGATTACTACTAGGCTTCTTACAACAATGATTAATATTATACTTCTCACAACAATGATTAATACTAGGCTTCTCACAACAATGATTAATATTATACTTCTCACAACAATGATTAATACTAGGCTTCTCACAACAATGATTAATACTAGGCTTCTCACAACAATGATTAATATTATACTTCTCACAACAATGATTAATATTATACTTCTCACAACAATGATTAATATTATACTTCTCACAACAATGATTAATACTAGACTTCTCACAACAATGATTACTACTAGGCTTCTTACAACAAGGATTACTGCTAGACTTCTCACAACAATGATTACTACTAGGCTTCTTACAACAAGGATTACTGCTAGACTTCTCACAACAATGATTACTACTAGGCTTCTTACAACAAGGATTACTGCTAGACTTCTCACAACAATGATTAATATTATACTTCTCACATTAACGTATGCTATACTTCTTACAATACCCAATTAGACTTCACACAAAAACGCACTAATAATAGTCTTCTCACAACAATGCATTAACTGATTCAGTGCCACACAAACAAGCTTGGACCAGACATGGCACACGATCAAATGAAGAAGCATTATAATATAAATTTCCGCTCATTGAGCATTGAAATTGCGAAATATATTACGAAACACAATTTAAAAATAAAAAAAAATAAAAAAAAAACACGGTGATTCTAGTATGGCGATATATCGTCCTTCTGTCCGAAACACTGAATTAATCAATGCTGGACTTCTCCCAACAATGCATTAATACTGGACTCCTCACAACAATACTATGATACTAGACTTCTCAAAAGAAAGCCTTAATATAGGTTGTCTCAAAATGCATCATTAATAATAATAATAATACACGTTTCACAACACACAATTAATAGTATGCTTCCCACAATACCCAATTAATATTACAATTCTCACAACACCACATTAATATTACAATTCTCACAACACCACATTAATATTACAATTCTCACAACACCACATTAATATTACAATTCTCACAACACCACATTAATATTACAATTCTCACAACACCACATTAATATTACAATTCTCACAACACCACATTAATATTACAATTCTCACAAATACGCATCAATAATACACTCCTCACAACAATGCATTAATAATAGACTCCTTACGTTTATGATTAGCGTTGAACGTCTCTGGACAACACACGAATAATTAGAAATCCCACAATGCGTCTTAAATCCTACACTTTCTAATAGTCCTCTTTTCCTGGATTTGCCAAAAGTTCCTGAACACACTCCTGCCACAAATCTGTTACTTTACGCCTGGAGTTAGTATAGAACCCGGAGTCACCGTAAGATGTGAGAAAGTCCACAGAATGAGAGAACAGCCCGGCATTCGGAGTTTGGTGACAAATCGATACTCAACTTGCGCTATTAATAACGATGAAGTCATACGTCGCTGATGGAATGCGCATGTCCCATGAACTATTGCACTTGCTGAACAAGACATTGGAGACGGCTGAAAATTCCCCGACGCTGCTACGGTAACTAGGGAGAGAAATTAACAGGTATTAATGGGCTTTTCTAGTAGATAAGAGGGGGAAAGTTGACACTAGAGGACTCAAACACAAGAAAAACTATACAATAACACAAAGTAATGCAGCTTTACAGAACAGAATTACGAAACAATACAAGGACGTTGCGGTGACGAGCCTTCATCAGCAAACATATACATACACAACACAGAACATATAGTCACGGAGAAGACCCTCCGGTGACTACATTAAGGCAAAAGAACGGGGCGAGAGGAATAAAAAGATGAAAAATTGATAGCAATGAAGAGAAAATGAAACTTGAAAAAAAAAACATCTTGCTACTTATCTGAGAATCCCAGGCTAACACGAATGTCCCCTTTATCCTCTTTTATACACAGCCATGGGAGTCTGTGAGTCACGGGAACCGGGGTGGGGGTGGTAACGGTTCAGTGAAAATCCCAGGTAAATGAGTGGAAGCGGTACATGAAAAAAGGGACAGGAAGATAAGGCGGGAGACTGGAAGCCGTCAACGCCTTTGTATTGTTTCGTAATTCTGTTCTGTAAAGCTGCACTACTTTGTGTTATTTTATATTGTTTACTTTTCCACAGCTTTACAGCAGTTCCTCTATTTATATTCACGCGAAAAACTGAAAGGTATAGACACATGTCAAAAAGGTCAGCGCAGCCGAGGGGTGTAACGCGTTGGCGCTTAAACTTTACGTGCGTTGGTCGCAGAGTAGTGGGTTCAATCCACACACCGGTCTGTTGGGGGTTAAGCGTTGAATTCTTGTATAGAAAGTAATGGCAAACTACTGAACGTAAAATTGCCTATAAAATCAACCTGAGGTTGTTCGCAACTTCCTTAATAGGACATGTAACATTTACGCCATGAATAGGACAGCAACATTTACGTCATGATTAGGACATGCAACATTTACGATATACATATGCTATTCGGCGTGGACACCGCAAAATGATGTCGACGCCGTGTTGAAGGAAATGAGGCCGGCTAGTTGGGTCTGCGCATCAAGAGATGAGTAAAAGACACTGGCGCTAGATAGAACACACACTGAGACAACCTGGCGGCAATATAAGGAGGCACTCTCTTGTCCGATTACTCCATATGGACAACAATCATCTTCGGATTAATAGGACTGTGAGGGTAAAACCGTGAGCTGCTGCTTTGGTGGCTGACTAGTCACAGGACTATCATTCTGAGCCGGCGATGGACCCTAACTATAACTTCTCCTTGAGGTTGAACTGGGTAGGGGTAATGGTGAAATCGAATCGAAGCCTGGAGCCCACAAGGTGAACGAATTACGCAGAGATCTAAACACATACGGAGAAGAGAATTATGGGGATGAATAACATTTAGAAGGCATCGGGATGGGGCGGGGGGGGGGGGGGAGAGCTAGAGGAGAGCACAATATAGGACGACTTGACGTGGGTTGATTGAGGACTTATTCCCCAATAGTGGATGAAAGGGGAAAGAAGAAGTAGAAGCAAAGGAAGAGGAGGGGAGGGTGGAGGAGGAAGAGAGGGAGATGGAGGGAGAGGGTGTAGGAGGAGGAGGGTGATGAGGAGGAGGAGGAGGGGAGGGGGAGGAGGGGAGATGGTGAAGTAGGAGGAGGGGAGGAGGAGGAGGAAGGAAAGAAGGGTGGAGGATGAGGAGGGGAGAAGAAGAAGAAGAAGAAGAAGAAGAAGAAGAAGAAGAAGAAGAAGAAGAAGAAGAAGAAGAAGAAGAAGAAGAAGAAGAAGAAGAAGAAGAAGAAGAAGAAGAACTAAGTGTCCTTTAAGTGAGAGCGTATTAATAGAAATGACTGTGCAACGTTGGTTCCGGGTTTGCCCAATGTCCTCCATGTCTTGTGTAATTACATTTTTCCTGACACAACACACTGCACTGTGCGCACTACGTTGTACATTAATTAATCAGTTAATGAATACTTGATGACAAATCCAGCGGGGCAGAAGACAATGGTACATCAGAATGCGGGACTGAAGGCAATGAGACATCAAAATTCGGGACAGAGGACAATGAGACATCAGAATGCGGGACAGAGGACAATGGGACATCAGAATGCGGAACAGAGACAATGTGACATCAGAATGCGGGACAGAGGACAATCGGACATCATAATGTGGGACAGAGGACAATGAGACATCATAATGTGGGACAGAGGACAATGAGACATCAGAATGCGGGACAGAGGACAAGGTACATCAGAATGCGGAACAGAGACAATGGGACATCAGAATGCGGGACAGGGGACAATGGGAGACCATAATGCGGGACAAAGGACAATGGGACATTAGAATGCGGGACAGAGGACAATGAGAGATCAGATTGTGGGACAGAGGACAATGGGACATCAGAATACAGGACAGGGGACAATGGGACATCATAATACAGGACAGGGGACAATGGGACATCAGAATGTGAGACAGGGGACAATGGGACATCAGAATAAAAGGCAGAAAATAGAACAGATTCTGATGTCACACAAACAGAAACAACGAAACAGAATCAAAGAAACAAAACAACGGCAGAGAGCCGAGCAGAAGAGAAACAGCAGACAATACAATACGACATAAACCACAGAACAGAAAGCAGGTAGGCAGGAAAGAACGGAAAGCAATTAGGCTGAAATAAACAAAAGACAACTAGGCAGTAGAACGCGAAACAAAAACAATGGACTTTTTATTCGTCTGCCCGAAACATGTATTTTGTAATAAAGAATGGTTTGGATCAGCCTTCAAGCTCATCCCCGCTTCCATGGTCACTCGTAAGTTATTTGCGTGTCCTTTACAGGAAGTTGCAGTCAACTCCATTCGCTGTTTGTGATTTACTGGGCAATTTTACGTTGAATAGCTGACCATTCCTTTCTGAAAGGCCTACCGCCGCATGCCAAAGCAATCAAGGCAAAGCGATATGCTTTCAAATAGCCCGTAGCTGATTTCGAACCATCTACTCGGTACAGTAGACTATTGTAAACCTGCATTTCACTTTCCTCTAAGCCACAGACGCAGACTTATTCCAGATAGTTATTACTGTAATCAATCTGAAACCAGGAAGATATTGGTTATTGTTAATCACAACTGTGGGTCATAAAGAGTTAACAATGCACTACGTGGATCAACTGTCGACACACAGTTCCACTTCCATGATTACAGTAGCTGTGTTGAACGAACAAACGAACGAACAAACAAACAAACGAACGAACAAACAAACGAACGAACAAACAACTTTATTTTCAAAGGGTTAAGAATTGGGCACGCAGGCCCACCTGACATTTCGTCCTTCTTATCTCTCTACTCTCTTTACATTATTTCATCCATACATCAGTTGTGAAGCTAAGCTTAGACAAAAGAACGACAACAACAGAAACAATAAGCATTTATAAACGCGTGGAAAATGTGCAATAATTAGTATCAGCATCTTTCAGCTGTATGTTGATTCCTAGGCTACGTTCATCAGCACGCCACGACTTTCTGAGCGACCGGTTCCATACTCTCAGAAGTCACTGGCGCAACTCGAACCGCTTCCAATTCTCGTGCGCTCACGTCAACCACGAGAGTATTCGGGGTTACGGAGAAAGCTGCTAACTCCTCGACCAGGGAGACCGGCAGTTGACCTTTGATATTATTCTTATTATTATTCTTATTATTATTCTTATTATTAAGGGGGCATATAGTCTGTACTATATAAAGAGGCTAATGAAACTATATCAATATATTCAACAATAAGAATGAGACAAATAGTTTTCTTTGGTTATGTGATGAGAATAGAGGCATTGGAGAACATCCTGACGACTGGAAAGATCAAGAGGAAGAGCGGCAGGGGCAGACCAAGAGAAATGATGCTGGATGGACAAAGATGGTGGCATGGAGGAATATCATTAGCATAGTTGATCCAAAACACCAAAAACCGAGAACTGTGGAAAGACATGAACGCCTACGCCAACTGGCAAGTCACTCCATGATGATCTGTACAGAGATAGCGTTCAAGTGTTGAGCAGACACGAGCTAGGTTTTGCCCAAGCCAAGCAATGTTCAGCTAATCTGAGCCACTAAGTGTGAAATAAGTGGCCCAGCTAGAATCCAAATGTGTTTATCAGAATCACACAAGCTATAAATATTATTTTAAAAGTCGGTGGCTTTTCTCAGTTTTTACAGCTGCCTTCCCCGGGCCGATGAAGCTGTGTTTATGATCTGCATACACAAATAGACATTTTATTAGGCTCTGTAATATTCAAACTGCATATTATTTTCCAAGAAGTTTAAATTTCAATGGGTTACTTATATTATACAGGTGAGCGGGCGCGTTGGTGCAATGGTTAGAGTGTTATACTGACAATGTCATGGGTGCTGCCAGACGATAATCCGATAGTCAGCTCTCAGCGTTCGCTATGGTAGGGAAGATTGGTGATCTATTCCTCTGCACACTCACACCTGCAAAATATGCTGGTCCTAACACTTCACACACCGACAGATCGTTCCGGCAATGGGACTTGCCTTTTTCTCTCTCTTTTTGCACAGGCGGGAAAACTTCACATGTTTATCTGTTTACATATGTAGGCTACACAGAGGGAGCCTATGTGGCCGAGGGGGATCAATGCGCTAGAACTTTCGGTGCGCTGATGTAAAGGTTGAGAAAATCGTTCCCTACACTGGTCAGGTGATCTTCAACATTGACTTCCCGTTCAAACAGAAATGGCAAACTACGGAACGTAAACTTGCCTATAAAACCAACCTGGGGTTGAGGTTGATGGCAGCGTCCTGCGAATGACATGCAACATGTTTAAGGTTACAGTGACTTCTGCTGGAAGATGGGGCAAAGAAAAAAAGAAAAGCCTACTTCTAGAGTGAGCAATTTCTCGAAAGAGGGAAATGCCACAAGCACTAGCACACAAAAAGAAGAGTTATATGTGGCATGTTCTGAATGAATGCGAATGTCTGGAAAGAGTAATTAAATGATGGAGAAATTGGAGCCAATGGAGATGTCAGAGAACAGCACGGACAGAGAAGACAACAAACGCCGAGGTAATGACAGCTGCAGGCATTTCTAGATCATTAAGCATAATGAAAACGACAAATGATATTTACTTGGCATATCAACAGAGAGTGAAATGGAGAAACTTGTCTTGTGTGGAGAAATATTAGGCAAAAGATACAGAACAGTGCGTGGAAAACTGAAAGATTGACAACAAATAATAATATAAGATAGGTCAAATTCAATATAATATGAGATCTCAGGGAAGAATGGAGGGTCGTCATGGTAACTGGAGTTAGCATGGCCGAATGGGTTAAAGCGTTCCTGGTTAAACATCCGGTGTGCTGATGTTGAGGTAGCGGGTTCAACTCCCACACCGGTCAGTTGGGACAAAAATATTGACTTCTCGTCCTTGACTTGGGGACGTCAATTACAAGTATTTCTGAAATCTGAGTGGGTTCGCCTGATGGCGAGGGACACTGTAACAGGGAAAGCTAACCTACAAGCGAAACTCAGTCCAGTGCACAAGAAGCACGCGTATGGACTACGATTGAGTTAAAAGCGAGCGAGTGCCAAACAACACCAACAACAAATTATGGTATCTGTCTGCTCCAAACCAGGTACCTCAAGAAGAGTAATGCCTGACCATTACAATAAGTGAAAGAGAAACTGTGATGGTGTAGTGGCTAGATGCTCACCTGTCAGCGCGGTGGTCAAGGGTTTGAATCCGCATCGAGGCGAATTTTAAAACTAACCTTGGCTCCGAGGTCGACCCAGGCTAAACTGGGTACCAGGAAATGTCTTGGGAAGTAAAGGCGATCGGTGTGATACTGGCCACATCACCCACCCAGTGGTCATTGGTCTATACAAATATATAGGTCTAGCACTGTAAGGCCCGCCCGCTCCGTGGCGAAGGTGTTACGGACGCAGTTCGTGATCCCGCATACCCGCGTTAGAAACACAGATGCAGGTGATTTGGTAGCAGACCGCGTTGCGTTGGTTTTTTTACGAAATGGTATGGGTGCCGGTCGTTCAAACAGCAATGACAAACTACTAAAGTAAACTTGCCAAGAGATCACAACAGAAAAATATGCTGGTGTTGACTGCGACGTCCTGTAAAGGATATTCAACTAACATTTTATTAACTGTAATGCACAATGCGCATCAAGGCGTGTAACGTGGTCCTATAGTTTTGTTTTTTTGTTTTTTTAGGTTGCATATCTCTTACAGGACTTTGCAATCAACACCAGCAGTTTTCAGTTGCTGTTGATGTTCTTGGCAAGATTACGTTCAGTAGTTTGCCATTTATTTCTGAGCGACCGGCTCACATACCCCCGTAAGTAACCAACGACACGATCCACTGCCGAATCTCGCGCAGCTGTGCTCCCTTACGTGGATATTAGAGATGTGGAGATTAGGGAGAAAGTCGGGGGGGGGGGGGGGGGAAGACTACCCAACGGTTGAGAACCACTGTTTTAAAGATTCTAAAACATTCTTCTGCTGCCTTTCATCTCACAATGTAACAAACCCCCTAAATCAACTCACACCAAGTCTTTGTAGATGTGCTCATGATAGGCTGGATTTTGCAAATAGATTATTTATATGGGACGAGGTAGTCAGTCTCATGCCAACTCTTAATCATCTCTTAGGTCATGCATCGTAGGTTAGCGTTGAGTTGCGTCAAGAACCGACATCAAGGCGCTCGGGACATTCCCATACGTGCTCTGTCCCCAGCTTCAACAGTCAGCCAAGAATTCCAATACTAATGGTACCAGTAGGAGTCAGGTATGTATCCGTCTGGCCTGTCCTCGGAGTCCTGGGTGTCGGCCAGATCCTGTGGTCACTCCCTGCAGCACCATTCTCTTCAGGCCGTGATGATTTGTTTTTCCGCACTACAAACACGATCCTAAAGGGTCCCCGACCGCTCTGCCTTACCATGCACCAATATCTCAGCAAAGGGATGCAGACCCAGCCAATCTGTCTGCCTGCTTCTTTCACACCACACCAACGTGTCGGGGGAGGGTTGATGAGGGAGGAGAACACAGTGGTTCTCAACCTTTTTTGGCCCATGCCCCCCCCCCTTCACCATATGTTGAGAATGTCATTCCTCCCCTTTCGCATTTCCTTCCTATGAACTCCCCCACCCCGCCCCTACATAGTATACGCACAAATGGAAACTAACTTTAATAACACATACTAGAACAAGTTTAGGCGTCTACATAAAACGTGATTTGTGGGTCTACTTATGTTATAGGACGAATATCAGAAGGGCGAGGAGTACAGAACTGTAAAGTATGGAGGGAAAAACAATATCAAGTAATCGGTTCTTGTATTAACGCAATCTTGAAATAATCATTTCCCCCCTCCCCCTGGAAACCCTAAAATTCCCCCCTAGGGGGGAATTCCCCACCGGTTGAGAACCACAGATGCTCTCTATTTTTGATTGTTAAATTGAAGCCTACCACTCTGCCCGAGGCATGCCTGTCTTCACCTATCTCATCATACATGGTGAGTCCGTTACAATCATGACACGCGACAGCACTGCACGTCAGTGTTACTATTATTTACTTCCGTTATTGGCCTCGCTAACATACAAGCCAAAGCATGCTTGTTCCTATACAGAACCCGGCCGTGTGAAATCGGACCGTACAGCACTAAAAACATGAGCAATGAAACTTTCAAGCAAGTTCTGATAACACTGATTTATATGCCGTTGTTGCTTGTGATAGCTACAGCTGCTGGGTATAATTGCTTTTGCAGGACCTTAAATGTCCGTTTAACGCAGATATGTAAAACTTAACAAAGGGCGTTGCTTCTCTGTATGCACCTCACACTTAAAATGTGTGTGTGAAATAACCGATTTCTACACACACACACACAAAAGATACCGTTTTAATGAGTGCTCAAAACAAAAAGTAACATTAAATAACAGATCCCTCAAATCTAAGATAGCACCTGAAATAAACCCGAAAACCAGGGGTTGGGAAGTGTAGAAGAATACAATGTCATCCCATATAGGCAGATATGACTGACATCAGTGATTGGACTCATGGAAAAGTGAACGTTTCCTTTCGTGGCTAACCTAGTAAAAGGGATTCGCTGACTACTCTGCAAAGAAAGGCCAGCCATAGAAAGAGTGTCGGTCACCTCAGGTGACCTAGTATATATATATATATGAGTGACTAACCCTCCTCGGGTCTACACGGGAGTCTGCCAGCGGATCACCCTACATGTGTCACAACCAGCCAGGAAAGATGGCGTGAAACAACATTAGGCTAACTTGATATGCCAAGAATGTACGCTTGGCGCGGGGATTTCTTTGGGACTATCAGAATGTCAACAAAGTTGGCACGAGGCTTTTAAGACTGGCGGATTATTCACATGTGGCATACATTTCTGGACAAAGAATGTTTGAATTGTCCATTAATGAACAGCTGCTCCGTGGCGATGGTGTTGTGGACGCGATTCGTCATGCCGCTTACCCGCGTTAGAAATACAGCGGTGACCGATTTGGCAGCAGACCGTGTCGCGCTGGTTTTAACGTGCCGGTATAGGAGCCGGTCGTTCAGAAAGCAATGGTAAACTACTGAACGTAAAACTAGCCAAGACATCAACAACAGCAGTAAGATGCTGGTGTTGACTGCAACGTCCTGTAAAGTATAATCAACTTTTTAAAAAGTCAGGCTGAACTTTAAAAGCGAATGCTGTTATGAGCCGACGAAAAGTCCTTGCTTCGCATGCATCGCAGAGGTAAAGGTCGATGCTGCCATGGAGGCTGTGATATGTTGTCTTCACATCGACTAGGTGACCAATTTCTTTCTACACTACCCGCACCACTGCCTCGATAAGCATATGCATCAGCCGTGTAACAGAGCTTTGTGGAGAGCCGAGAAATAGTCTGCTTGCCCAAGCAGCTGCCTTTGATATGTTTTGATATGTAGAAGTTAGGATCTGCATCGCACATCCGATATATGGTGGGCTGTTTATTAATCCTCTGGAATGATGCATGATAAGGCGGACGTGGTCGGGGCTCTTTGGGATCGTGAGTATAGTGCAGGAGAAAAGATCTGTCACCACAGCCTAGAGAGAATGATGCTGCAGAGAGTGATCAGAGGATCCGGCCGACAATCAGGACTTCGAGGAAAGACCAGACGGACACATAATCAGACTGCTACTAGTATTTTTAGTATTGGGACTCTTCGCTGGCTTTTGAAGATGGGGATGGAGCACGTATGAGAATGTCTTGAGAGCTGTGACGTCGGTACTTGACTCAACTATCTGGAAGACTGAGCTTTAGCTCTACACGTCCCATACAGTTCAGGTTCTGTCAGCCCTGACAAGGGCTTGCATCTATCGCAGTGAGGTTGGTGTAGGACTTCTCTTTCCATCTGATGCTAAAGTACCATCGCCACATACATTATTTTGCAGAGCTTCCCGTCCCATCTCCACGTTCAGAAACCAGCGGGCTGGGCGAGGACTTTACTGAAACTTCACATTTATGGAGTGGAATATTAACATCTAACCAGGCCACGATTCCGCATTGCAGTTACGGACTGACTGGACTGGGGTCTAGGTTCGTCATGTTTCCTCCATATATTTTAGGTCTTTACTTGTCAGACCCCAACCCAATGTCTATAGGGAGATCTCTAACAGACCCCAACCCAATGTCTATAGGGAGATCTCTAACAGACCCCAACCCAGTGTCTATAAGGAGATCTCTAACAAACCCCAACCCAATGTCTATAGGGAGATCTCTAACAGGCCTCAACCCAATGTCTATCGGGAGATCTCTAACAAACATCAACCCAATGACAATGGGGAGATCTCTAACAGGCCTCAACCCAATGTTTATAGGGAGATCTCTAACAGACCTCAACTCAATGACTATGGGGAGATATCTAACAGGCTTCAATCCAATGTCTATAGGGAGATCTCTAACAGACCCCAACCCAATGTCTATGGGAGATTTCTAACGGACCCCAACCCAATGTCTATAGGGAGATCTCTAACAGACCCAAACCCTATGACTACGGGTAGATCTCTAACAGACCCCAACCTAATGGCTATAGGGAGATCTCTAACAGACCCCAACCCAATACCTATAGGGAGATCTCTAACAGACCTCAACCCAATGAGTATAGGGAGATCTCTAACAGACCTCGACCCAATGTCAATAGGGAGATCTCAAACAGACCCCAACACAATGCCTTTAGGGAGATCTCTAACATACCTCAACACATTGACTATGCAGAGATCTCTAATAGACCCCAACCCAATGTCTATAGGGAGATCTCCAACATACCCCAACCCAATGCCTATATGGAGATCTCTTACAGACCTCACCCCAATGTCTTTAGGGAGATCTCTAATAGACCCCAACCCAATGTCTTTAGGGAGATCTCTTACATACTTCAACACAATTTCTATAGGGAGATCTCTAACAGACCCCAACCCAATGTCTATATGGAGATCTCTAACAGACCTCAACCCAATGACTATGGGCAGATCTCCAACAGACCCCAACCTAATGGCTATAGGGAGATCTTTAACAGACCTCAACCCAATGACTATGGGTAGATCTCTAACAGACCCCAAAACACTCTATAGTGGGATCTCTAACGGACCTGAACCCAATACCTATAGTGAGATCTCTAACAGACCCCAACCCAATACCTATAGTGAGATCTCTAACAGACCCCAACCGAATACCTGTAGTGAGATCTCTAACAGACCCCAACCCAATATCTATAGTGAGATCTCTAACAGACCTGAACTCAATGCCTATGGGGAGATCTCTAACAGACCTCAACCCAATGTCAATAGGGAGATCTCAAACAGACCTCAACCCAATGTCAATAGGGAGATCTCTAACAGACCTCAACCCAATGTCAATAGGGAGATCTCAAACAGACCTCAACCTATTGACTATGGGGAGATCTCTAACAGACCTCAACACAATGTTTTTAGGGAGATCTCTAACAAACCTCAACACAATGTCTATGGGGAGATCTCTAACAGGCCCCAACCCAATGTCTATGAAAAGATTTCTCAATCAATCATGTGCCATGCCGGAAAGCGTGGGCGGTCATGACTCGCCATTTCACTCGATCACAGGTCAAGATGGCGTAGGACGGCTGTGTTGTTTTTTCTGACCGCTACCTTTTCGCGTAGGAGATGGATATTTTCATATCCTACGTGTAATTTGTGTGCCAGGATGTAAAACCAGGAGTGTTTCTCAAGATCTGCGCCGATGCTACAGAGTTTCGTGCATTGAGCGAAGCAATCCTTGAGTGAATTTTCGCAGCGTGTGTGGTTCTGTGGTGTTCTGTTTTTTCAACATGGCGGAACAATTTGTGTGTTCCTTGAGGACGGCAGTCAACAAAACAAGACGGCGGGGCCAACGTGGTGGCCGCAAGCGACGCAAGCGTGGAGGGGTAATGCGTTTTAGACTTAAATGTATCGTCTGGACGCCAGGTATACACGCATCCTATATTGGAACTGCGCTAGCGTAAAACAACGTGGCCCAATTCTCGAAAACCTGGTTTACAGGAACGACATTGTAGTACTCCAGGAGACGAGACTGTGTGATGAGCTACTCAGAATGGCCGGCTTCAAATGTTTCTACAACAGGCGATATCTGGGAATGGCGATTCTCATCCGAGAGAGTGTGGTTGCTTCAGGGGTAGACATGTCCAGCTTGGACAATGATGGCATACAAATACAGGCGGTTAGAGTTCAATCTGCTCTACCATTCATGTTGGTTAGTGTTTATGCCCGTAACGCGTGTGTGGATTCCCAGAAGTGGCAGTGCTTAAGTGACATATATAGGTCGAGAAAAAAAATTCATTTTCTGAGGCGATTTCAACGCTAAAAGCAGATCATGGGGAAACATTTCTTCCAAAACACATAGAGGAACTCGAGACTACACTTGAAACCACTGACCTGGTGTGTATCAACAGTGGCTGTGTCACCAGGACATCTAGCCGCCCAGGTGATGAGGACAGTGCTATTGCTCTGGCGCTGGTTTCTCCTTCACTCACTACAGTGTGTAGATGGGGTGTCCTAGGGTACCACGGCAGCGACCACCACCCTCGCACCATATTGGTGGAGAAAGGCAGAACCAGGCAGCACAAGTCAACGGTCAAGACCTTCCAGTATGACAGTACAGGGCAAGATGTGGTGAGTAAAATAAGACGCGACAAGCGCAGAAAGTTTCAGGCCAGGAAAAACAGCTGTGGCAGCCACCTTGGTGGAATTTTGAGGTGAAGGCCTGTATGGATAAGCGTAGTGCTGTAAGGAAATGGCAAAACGCCAAGAAGAACATAGTTGCCAATCCTGGTCCCTGCATGCACTTAGAAAGAGAGATGCACACAAAAGTAAGCTATTTATAAAAAAAAAAAACTGGTTAAGGTGGTTAAAGGTGAAAAATTGGCAGAAGTATGTCAAAGAGTAAGCACAGACAAGTCACTGAAATTGTTCTGGCGACTACAAAAAAGCATGAGTGGCGTAGTCAAGAAAAAGCATTTCTGACTTCCATGGTGCTGACCTCATCTGGCAGAGGACCGACGAGAACAAGGGCAAAGTTTTCTTCGAACGCTATCTAGAGCAGAGCAACCAGACAGACATGAGGCCGAAATCTTGCCAAGGAGGTCACATCAGACAGGTGCAAGGCCCAGAACATTTCGGATAAAGACACAGTGACAGTGAAAGAAATCAAGGCTGTGCTTCGACCATCAAAAAACAGCGCTCCAGGGCCAGATGGCATAGGATATGACGACATCAATAGGTGTACCGACAACGAGCTAGAGAAACTAGCAGACATGCACAACAACAGTATAGGGAGTGCTAGCATCAAGGAGGAGTGGTTACACAGCTATCTGATTCCCTTGCCGAAGCCTGGCAAAGACCACATACAAATTCAGGGATACCGAGTAAACACCATGCATAATACAATAGGCAAGCTGCTGGAGAAAATTACCAGAAAAAAATATCAAGCCAGCTAGAGAAGCAGAATGTTTTCCCACCTACCCTGGGAGGGTACCGTCCCAAAAGAGAAACCTGGACCAATGCAGCAGTTTTTGCCCATGATGTTTATGAAGGTTTCCACTCAGACATTGAAACCTTTGCTGCAGCGATTGATATTGAGGACGCGTACAACAGAGTACCATTGGATTTTCTCATGCTTCAGCTTCTTGAACGCGAGATAAATCCGTTCCTTCTTAGTTGGATCGCTGCAGCCCTCTTCCAACGGAAAGTAGTTTTTAGATGTGGCAGTTGGACTTCGGAACCAACAACAATATATCCTGGCCTACCACAGGGATCTCCGGTGCCTACACAGTGAGAATCACCAGCGAGCAGATCACTGGACCGGGGAGGACATTGTCATATGTCGACGATGTTTTGGTGTATCGTCAGGGTAAACATAGAGATCAGGTTGCTGTGGAACTGCAAACCGAACTCAATCGCATAAGTACTTGGTGTGCTGAAGCTGGGGCAATGGTCAACCCAACAAAGGCAACAGTGACATGGTTCTCGTTGAATAATCATATTGTCAACACTCCAACACCAACTGTTAATCTGTGCTCAGAGACTGTGGAAAGAACGCAGGCAATGAATTACCTGGGTATACGGTTTGATCGAAGCCTTGCTTATAATGAGCACATAGACCAGGTGATAACAAAGGCCAAGCGGGGTTTGGCTGCGATGCGGATGATGGCGGCAGCAAACTGTGGGCAGCGCCATCTATGCCTCCTATATGAGGGGCTGGTCATTTCTGTTTTTGAGTATGCGATGGCAATCTTGACTCTCAGCCGTAAGCAGATAGAAAGGATGGAAAGGATACAAAACGAAGCTATGCGCATTATTCTTGGATGTACAAGAGATACAGCATGCAGGGCGATGCGCTACCTTCTTGATTTTCCAACCATTGAAAGCAGAATACAAATTTGCAGAGCACGTGCCTTACTCAGAATTAACGCAAACACACAACATCCACTGCATAGTGAAATTAGGAAGGTGACGGGCAGCAGGTTAAAAAGAGGACGGTCGTGGATGGGTCAAGCCGAAGACATTCTTCAACAGGTGTGTTCACTGGAGGACATAGAACCTGGCGAGGAGTGGGTACAAGTGCCAATAGATTTCTGTACGCCCTTTTCAGTTTGCATCCAACTAGACAGAAAATGCAGACAAGAAAATCCGGCTGCTGTGAAGGCGGAAGTACAAGCGTTGATTTTCGAGAATTCGTTAGACGGTGATGCAGTCATCTACACAGATGGGTCGGTCGTCCGACATGTGAGAAGCTCATGGACCTTCACGGCGCGGGCCAGAAGGAGAATTGTGAAGGAGGACTCTGGTGCTTTTGTTGAGACCACAAGTAGCCTGACTATGGAAGTCATGGCAGCAAGTAAACCAATAACATGGCTCGAGACACAGACATTCACTAGGGCATGTTTTCTTAGCGACTCAATGAGCACGCTCAAGAGGACGGAGATGGGGTGGATCCGAAGAGAGTGGTTGCTGTCTCTGGAGAGGTCTCGGCTGACAAAGATTAGTTTCATCTTCGTGCCAGGGCATGCGGGAGTACAAGGAAATAAGCGGGCTGACAAGCTCGCAGGTAAGGCTAAGGTGGAGGACGGACGCGCCATGGACCAGGCTGACATTCTGAATGCTCTACGAGAAGTAAGACTTGTGCGAGAACCAAGTGATGATTGCGAATCTACAACCATGGTCAGACTGCGAGAAAAGCAAATCAAAAGAGGGAGGGAAAACAAGAACACTACGCAGGAAGCCAAAGAAGATTGATAAACAAACACAGAACTGGTGTTGGCAGCCGCTATACGCTGCGGGATTTGCTGAGGAGGGGATCCGAACACTTATGGACTGAATGGTTCGATGTGCAATGAGGATGATCTGTCGAATAACAAACTAACCAGAGTCGTGGGTCAGCTCGGTGTTCCTTGTCTCGTCCATGCCATGTGGCTAAGCCATCCATGTATTTTCCTTTCAGTCTTCCTCTTGGTCTGTTCCTGCTAACATCAGACCCCAACCCAATGCCTATATCTATAGGGAGATGTCTAACAGACCTCAACCCAATGACTACAGGGAGAATTCTAACAGACCTCAACCCAATGACTATGCGGAGATCTCTAACAGACCCCAACCTAATGTCTATAGGGAGATCTTTAAAAGAGCTCAACCCAATGATTATGGGGAGATCTCTAACAGACCCCAACCCAATGCCTATATGGAGATCTCTAACAGACCTCAACAAAATGACTATGGGGAGATCTCTAACAGACCCCAACCCACTGTCTATAGGGAGATCACTAACTGACCCCAACCCTATACCTATAGGGAAATCTCTAACAGACCTGAACCCAATGCCTATAGGGAGATATCTAACAGACCTCAACCAAATGACTACGGGGAGAATTCTAACAGACCTCAATCCAATGACTATGGGGAGATCTCTAACAGACCCCAACCCAATGCGTATGGGGACATTTCTAACAGACCTCAACCCAATGCCTATAGGAAGATCTCTAACAGACCTCAACCCAATGACTATGGGGAGATCTCTAACAGACCCCAACCTAATGTCTATAGGGAGATCTCTAACAGAGCTCAACCCAATGACTATGGGGAGATTTCTAACAGACCCCCAATGCCTATAGGGAGATCTCTAACAGACCTCAACCCAATGACTATAGGGATATCTCTAATTGACCCCAACCCAATGTCTATACGGAGATCTCTAACGGAAACCAACCCAATGTCTATAGGGAGATATCTAACAGATCTCAACGCAATGACTACGGGGAGATCTCTAACAGACCCCAACCCAATGGCTTTAGGGAGATCTCCAACAGACCTCAACCCAATGTCTATAGGGAGATCTCTACCAGACCTCAGCCCAATGACTACGGGGAGAATTCTAACAGATCCCAACCCAATGCCTATATGGAGATCTCTATAGTATGTCCAGAAACGAATGCCGTCATTCACGATCAATTATTTTGAAAACTGTCTGTTGCATCGTTATGAAATTTTTCCTGCCGTCTTATATTTACCCCCACACAAGGAATATGTCTTTGATAGGTCCACAAACAACTTAAATCATCGAAAGCGGCGTCATTTCTTTGATGTTTTGCTGAAAAACTACTGATTTCTCGCCAACAAACTTAATTTTACAGTAATGAATGCCCCGCCAATTCACATGACGACACAAGGTGTGTCCGGAATCGTATGGCAGTGGGTATAATAAAAGAAGTAGCTTAAAAGTCGACAGGGTCGGCTGCATTGCACCGGGTTTTTATCCCTTATGGCTCTGTTTCTTTCCGCAGCGCGGAAAGCCTCGCACAAATGTCAAGGTCTCACATCCGAGGTTGCGACGCGTTGTCTGTACCAACGCCAGACAACATAACAACACGCAACCCTGAGTGATGTTAAACACTGCAGAGGGAATGCGGCGTCTTCGACGACGCCCGTATAAGCAGCCAAGCACAGCAATTGAGCGACGCTTAAACGACCGCTGGTCAGCAGTACACCCCGTGAACCGTGCAGGGGTCACACCAGCTGACGTGGGCGCCGACTGGCGTGTAGCGTGTAGAACGCCAGATCTGGCAGACGGGTTTAGATGTTTGAACGGACAGGTCGCATGGGTCTGCGAGTGGTGTTTGAACTGCATTGAGAGCTAGCCTGTACGACAGTGGGAGACTGGTTCGAACGCTTGAATAGTTTGACTTGTAAGTGAGATATTTATTGCTTGCATGGATTATTATGTATTGTAGTGATATTGTTCATGCCGTAATTATTGCAATGGATTGTCATTGTGTGATGTTTGTGCGATAATAAATGCAGCGCGTAAATAAAGCTTGTGAATAATACTTTCGGATAATCACTTCGTGTGATTTGATAGTTTGATATTGCTTCACACTTGCCAGAAAACGAGCTATTTATCTTGCTCTACGCAAGACTCTGACACAAAGCACGAACTCCGTAGCTCCAGCGACGACCCTCGGGAGTCTCCGAAAAAATGCACCCGTGAAATAAAAGACGCAGCCCGGAATCGAAGATACAACCTTCGGAGCCCGAGTCAGACGGCTTGACCACTTCACCACGGAGAATCCCGAGAGGGGTGCAATGTGTAATATTAGTAAAGACAGAGAAATTACAGAGGCATGGGGTAAATAATTTGTAAATTGACAGGAAAGTAGAAGGAATATATTTCTTACCTTATTTTTCATTTCCTTCTTGTTTCTTCGGCTGCTGGTTAATAATGTGTACACAAGTATTCATGTTAGCTTTTTATATTGAGTTCGTGAAAGCTTCCAAATAGCTGTGCGTTAATGTGCGTATGGAACGACCAGAAATGATACCGCAATTTAGTCATCATGTTTCCATTTTTAAGGATCTGTTCAGCTGTCTGTGTAGTTTGTTCACACGTACACATGGGTGACAGACCCGCTTTGAGTCTTCGTGAAAGATTGTCTACTCTGCTGTTTACCGTTCAGAGACGGAACATGATTACCTGTTTTGCACTATGAAAATAGTTGTCAGTGTCTCTGTAGTGGGCTTCCTTCTTAACGACCAAGATGTTGGTCCTCTTTTCATTAAAGTTTATATATTGATTCGTATGCACGTGTGATGTCCCCTAATTTGACAACGTGTTTGCTCTCACGTTTCTTGTTATGCCACAATATGTCAGTTTCCACCGCAATATTACTCTTCTGTTGATATTCAATGCGTTTAGTGTGAGTGTGTGTGTTTTTCAATACAGTTGTTTGTCACCGCTGAGGGCTTGCGGAATTGAAAATTCATCACTGTGGAATACAAACTGTTGCCATTGACATTATGCTGATGCTGTAATGTTTAGGGCCTGCAATTCGTCTAAATAGTTGGAGCAAAATATCCCAGTAAGTGTACGTAGATTAAGGTCTGCGACCTGCTCAGACCTTAATCTGTGTCGGACGATTCCAGTAGGTTGATGATTGCTCTCGGTTGCATAAAATTCAATCCATCCTTTCTTCAATAGTCCTCTTCCTCTTTCAACACATGGTCCTCACATTTTGTCCAGTAACTTTTATCAACATTTAATAGCGCGGACTGGGTTAGTATCTTGACGTCAGACAATTTGAATGTAGTATTGGCAGCTGCCACCTGTCCTTTAATTTTAGCCCACACAAGTTCTATAGGGTTTTAATGAGAATGATACGGCGGAAGTCTCAAGCACCTATGGCCATGCTCTTCTATCAACTTGTCGATTTGATATTTCTTGCTTTTGTGCGCCTGTTTTACAAGGGACAACTGTAGCTTGAAATATGTTTCTGGAAATGGTATATTTTCCCTTCGGAGCCATATATTTATTGCTTCCTTTGTGCTCGATGCAGTAGGTATTTTGTCTTCTTGGGCGACAACATTGTGATATGATGCATTGTCCATGATTAGACAAGATGGTCTATCAAGGGATGGAAGTACTGTATTCTCGAGCCAATCTCTAAATACATTACCATTCGTCTCATTATGATAATCCCTATTGTCTGTATGCTTTGATACAAACACGAGCCCAGCATTCTGTAGTAAGCCATTATGAGTACTACCAGCATAGGCTATGACCAAACGCTATCCTTTACTACTGGGCACATAACGCTTTATCTTTCCATCCATTGATTGCCATTCCTTTTCACTTGTGTGGTGCGCATTGATCCACGTCTCATCCAAATACACTATGTCATAATTTTCTTTGCGCATTTCCCTTATTTCACGTAGGTATCTGCTTCTCATGGTTCCTAAATGCGGTTGCTCGCAAAGGATATTTCTACCTCCCTTATACTTTCTAAAAGTGAAGCCTAATGTCCTTATAATTTTTCACAAAGTTGTTTTGGATAGCTCTATGTTATTATTCTTTCTCAACAAAACCCTCAGTGTTCTTACAGTCACTGTTTCTTTGGCATCCATCATTTTTATAATAACTCGTCTGATGACATCCTTGTCAAAGCTGTCTACAATTGCCTTTCTACCTACCGTTTGCTTATCGTGTGTTGGTTTCATTCCAGACTCTTGCACCCATCGACGAAATGACCGTTTACTCAAACCCAATGCATGCACAGTTCTTTTCTCGGGATTTGTAACAGTATGAAACAGTTTCCTGCGATCAGCTTCTTGACAAAAATATGTGTACAACTTCATAGCGATGCTTTGAAGTGTACACAATTTCACTTTTAATCCCATTGAACAATATTCACACATTCAAATATTAGCTATTAATATATTAATGGTAAGATTTATTTATATATTTATTTATATAATCACGTTTCATGAAAGAACCCACATCGGAGACACCTCTGAACAATCCCATATAAATGCGCGCAGTTTGTGGCAAAACGAAAACAGCGAGACAATTTTTAAAACAAGCCCGGATGTGTCTTGGTGAAGCTGTAATACTTTTAAAATGATGGACTTAATGTCTGAGCCGTAAATTATATACCGCATATAAACATACATTGAAATCTGCTGTACAATCTCCAAAACAAAACAAAATTTGTTGGGTGGACATAATGATAAGGTTATATGCTAAATCTCATCATTTTCCCTCAGTTGGTTACTGAGATATTGCATTCTATATTGGGGGGGAAAAAAAAACAGTAACCACACTATAACAGACCTCAACCCAATAGCTACGGGAGATCTCTAACAGACCCCAACCCAATGACTATGGGGAGATCCCTAACAGACTCCACCCTAATGTCTATAGGGAGATCTCTAACAGACCTCAACCCAATGACTATGGGGAGATCTCTAACAGACCCCATCATCATTTTCCCTCAGTTGGTTACTGAGATATTGCATTTTATATTGGGGCAAATAAAAAGTAAACACACTATAACAGGCCTCAACCCAATGGCTACGGGAGATCTCTAACAGACCCCAACCCAATGACTATGGGGAGATCTCTAATGGACCTCAAGCCAATGTATATAGGGAGGTCTCTAACAGACCCCAACCCAATGACTACGGGGAGAATTCTAACAGACCTCAACCCAATGACTATGGAGAGATCTCTAACAGACCCCAATCCAATGCCTATGGGGACATTTCTAACAGACCACAACCCAATGCCTATATGGAAATCTCAAACAGACCTCAACCCAATGACTATGGGGAGATCTCTAACAGACACCAACCCAATGACTATGGGGAGATATCTAACAGACCCAACCTAATGTCTATAGGGAGATCTCTAACAGACCTCACCCCAATGACTATGGGCAGATCTCTAACAGACCCCAACCTAATGTCTATAGGGAGATCTCTAACAGACCTCAACCCAATGACTAAGGGGAGATCTCTAACAAACCCCAACCCACTGTCTATAGGGAGATCTCTAACAGACACCAACCCAATGCCTAAAGGTAGATCTCTGACAAGCCTGAACCCAATGCCTTTAGGGAGATCTCTAACATACCTCAACCCAATGACTATGGGGAGATCTCTAACAGAACTCAACCCAATGCCTATGGGGAGATCTCTAACAGACCCCAACCCAATGACTATGGGGAGACTAACAGACCCCAACCCAATAACTATGGAGAGATCTCTAACAGACCCCAACCCAAAGTTTATAGGGAGATTTCTAACGAACCTCAACCCAATGTATATAGGGAGATCTCTAACAGACCCCAACCCAAAGTTTATAGGGAGATTTCTAACGGACCTCAACCCAATGTATATAGGGAGATCTCTAACAGACAACAACCCAATGACTATAGGGAGATCTCTAACAGAGCCCCACAAAATGTCTATAGAGAGATTTCTAACAGACCTCAACCCATTGACTATGGGGAGATCTCTAACAGATCCCATCCCAATATCTTTTGGGAGATCTCTAACAGACCACACCACAATGTCTATATGGAGATCTCTAACTGACCTCAACCCAATGACTACGATGAGAATTCTAACCGACCTCAACCCAATGACTATGGAGAGATCTCTAACAGACCCTAATCCAATGCATGTGGGGACATTTCTAACACAACCCAACCCAATGCCTATATGGAGATCTCTAACAGCCCTCAATCCAATGACTATGGGGAGATCTCTAACAGACCTCAATCCAATGACTATGGAGAGATCTCTAACAAACCCCAACCCACTGTCTATAGGGAGATATCTAACAGGCCTGAACCCACTGCCTATAGGGAATCTCTAACAGACCTCAACCCAATGCCTATAGGGAGATCTCTAACAGACCTCAACCCAATGTCAATAGGGAGATCTCAAACAGATCTCACCCCAATGACTATGGGGAAATCGCTAACAGACCTCAAACCATTGACTATGGGGAGATCTCTAACAAACCTCAACACAATTTCTTTAGGGAGATCTCTAACACACCTCAACACAATGTATATAGGGAGATCTCTAACAGACCCCTACCCAATGACTACGGGGAGATCTCTAACAGAGCCCAACCCAATGTCTATAGAGAGATTTCTAACAGACCTCAACCAATTGAGTATGGGGAGATCTCTAACAGATCCCATCCCAATATCTTTTGGGAGATCTCTAACAGACCATACCACAATGTCTATATGGAGATCTCTAACTGACCTCAACCCAATGACTACGGGGGTAATTTTAACCGACCTCGACCCAATGACTATGGAGAGATCTCTAACAGACCCCAATCCAATGCCTATGGGGACATTTCTAACAGACCCCAACCCAATGCCTATATGGAGATCTCAATCAGACCTCAATCCAATGACTATGGGGAGATCTCTAACAGAACCCAACCCAATGACTATGGGGAGATCTCTAACAGACCCCAACCTAATGTTTATAGGGAGATCTCTAACAGACCTCAACCCAATGACAATGGGGAGATCTCTAACAGACCCCAACCTAATTTCTATAGGGAGATCTCTAACAGACCTCAGTTTAATGACTAAGGGGAGATCTCTAACAAACCTCAACCCACTGTCTATAGGGAGATCTCTAACAGACTCCAACTCAATGCCTATATGGAGATCTCTAACATACCTCAACCCAATGACTATGGGAAGATCTCTAATAGACCCCAACCCAATGACTATGGGGAGATCTGTAACAGACCCCAACCTAATGTCTATAGGGAGATAACCAACAGAGCTCAACCCAATGATTATGGGGAGACCTCTAACAGACCCCAACCCAATGCCTATATGGAGATCTCTAACAGACCCCAACCCAATGAATATGGGGAGATCTCTAACAGACCCCCAATGCCTATAGAGAGATCTCTTACAGACCTCACCCCAATGACTATAGGGATATTTCTAACAGACGCCAACCCAATGACTATGGGGAGACTAATAGACCCCAACCCAATGACTATGGGGAGATCTCCAACAGACTCCAACCTAATGTCTAATCTCTAATAGACCCCAACCCAATGACTATGGGGAGATCTGTAACAGACCCCAACCTAATGTCTATAGGGAGATAACCAACAGAGCTCAACCCAATGATTATGGGGAGACCTCTAACAGACCCCAATCCAATGCCTATATGGAGATCTCTAACAGACCCCAACCCAATGAATATGGGGAGATCTCTAACAGACTCCCAATGCCTATAGAGAGATCTCTAACAGACCTCACCCCAATGACTATAGGGATATTTCTAACAGACGCCAACCCAATGACTATGGGGAGACTAATAGACCCCAACCCAATGACTATGGGGAGATCTCCAACAGACTCCAACCTAATGTCTATAGTGAGATCTCTAGAAGAGCTCACCCCAATGACTATGGGGAGATCTCTAACAGACTCCAACCTAATGCCTATATGGAGATCTCAAACAGACCTCAACCCAATGACTATGGGGAGATCTCTAACAGACACCAACCCAATGACTATGGGGAGATCTCTAACAGACCCCAACCTAATGTCTATAGGAAGATCTCTAACAGACCTCAACCCAATGACTATGGGGAGATCTCTAACAGACCCCAACCTAATATCTATAGGGAGATCTCTAACAGACCTCAACCCAATGACTGAGGGGAGATCTCTAACAAACCCCAACCCACTGTCTATAGGGATATCTCTAACAGACCCCAACCCAATGCCTAAAGGGAGATCTCTGACAGGCCTGAATCCAATGCCTTTAGGGAGATCTCTAACATACCTCAACCCAATGACTATAGGGAGATCTCTAGCAGACCTCAACCCAATGACTATGGGGAGATCTCTAACAGAACTCAACCCAATGCCTATGGGGAGATCTCTAACAGACCTCAACCCAATGACTATGGGGAGATCTCTAACAGACCTCAACCCAATGCCTATGGGGAGATCTCTAACAGAGCCCAACCCAATGACTATGGGGAGACTAACAGACCGCAACCCAATGACTATGGGGAGATCTCTAACAGACTCCAACCTAATGTCTATAGGGAGATCTCTAAAAGAGCTCAACCTAATGACTATGGGGAGATCTCTAACAGAACCCAACCCAAAGTTTATAGGGAGATTTCTAACGGACCTCAACCCAATGTATATAGGGAGATCTCTAACAGACCCCAACCCAAAGTTTATAGGGAGATTTCTAACGGACTTCAACCCAATGTATATAGGGAGATCTCTATCAGACCCCAACCCAATGACTATGGGGAGATCTCTAACAGAGCCCAACCTAATGTCTATAGAGAGATTTCTAACAGACCTCAACCAATTGACTATGGGGAGATCTCTAACAGATCCCATCCCAATATCTTTTGGGAGATCTCTAACAGACCACACCACAATGTCTATATGAAGATCTCTAACTGACCTCAACCCAATGACTACGGGGAGAATTCTAACCGACCTCAACCCAATGACTATGGAGAGATCTCTAACAGACCCCAATCCAATGCCTATGGGGACATTTCTCACAGAACCCAACCCAATGCCTATATGGAGATCTCTAACAGCCCTCAATCCAATGACTATGGGGTGATCTCTAACAGACCTCAACCCAATGACTATGGTGAGATCTCTAACCGGCCTGAACCCACTGCCTATAGGGAGATCTCTAACAGACCTCAACCCAATGCCTATAGGGAGATCTCTAACAGACCTCAACCCAGTGTCAATAGGGAGATCTCAAACAGACCTCAACCCAATGACTATGGGGAGATCTCTAACAGACCTCAAACCATTGATTATGGGGAGATCTCTAACATACCTCAACACAATTTCTTTAGGGAGACCTCTAACACACCTCAACACAATGTCTATAGGGAGATCTATAACTGACCTCAACCCAATTTCTATAGGGAGATCTGTAACATACCTCAACCCAATGACTATGGGGAGATCTCTAACAGGCCCCAACCCAATGTCTATGAAAAGATCTCTAACAGACCTCAACCCAATGCCTATGGGGAGATCTCTAACAGACCTCAACCCAATGCCTATAGGGAGATCTCTAATAGATAGATGACCTTTGCCTAAGCGAGTAGGATAGCCCATTTCCCAAACTGTGTGAGACCAGTGACCTATAATGTGTTTACTTTTTTTTGCCCCAATATAAAATTCAATATCTCAGTAACCAACAGAGAAAATGATGAGATTTAGCATACAACCTTATCATTATGTCCACCCAACAAAACAAATTTTGTTCTGGAGATTGTACAGCAGATTTCAATGTTTGTTTATATGCGGTATATAATTTACGGCTTAGAGATTAAGTCCATCATTTTAAAAGTATTACAGCTTCACCAAGACACATCCGTGCTTTTTTAAAAATTGTCTTGGCACAGACTGCGCACATTTATATGGGATTGTTCAGAGGTGTCTCCGATGTGGGTTCTTTCATGAAACGTGATTATATAAATAAATATATAAATAAATCTTACCATTAATATATTAATAGCTAATATTAGAATGTGTGAATATTGTTCAATGTGATTAAAAGTGAAATTGTGTACACTTCAAACAGTGGCGTGCAGAGGTTCTTTGATGCCCGGGGCCAACCCCTTGATTGGATGCCCCTTTATTGTTCTTTCCCTAATTCATTCTTCCTCCCCTCCCACTGCACTGTGCTGCCCCCTCTCCCTAATTGGATACCCCCCTGCCGGCTGGATGCCCGGAGCCGTCGCACCCACCGCACCCCCCTCTGCACGCCACTGATTTCAAAGCATCGCTATGATGTTGTACACATATTTTTGTTAAGAAGCTGATCGCAGGAAACTGTTTCATACTGTTACAAATCTAAACAAACAAGAAGAACAGTGCATGCATTGGGTTTGAGTAAACGGTCATTTCGTCGATGGGTGCAAGAATCTGGAATGAAACCAACACGCGATAAGCAAATGGTAGGTAGAAAGGCAATTGTAGACAGCTATGACCAGGATGTCATCAGGCGAGTTATTATAAAAATGATGGATGCCAAAGAAACAGTGACTGTAAGAAAACTGAGGGTTTTGTTGAGAAAGAATAATAACATAGAGCTATCCAAAACAACTTTGTGGAAAATTATAAGGACATTAGGCTTCACTTTTAGAAAGTACAAGGGAGGTAGAAATATCCTTTGCGAGCAACCGCATTTAGGAACCATGAGAAGCAGATACCTATTTGAAATAAGGGAAATGCGCAAAGAAATTTATGACATAGTGTATTTGGATGAGACATGGATCAATGAGCACCACACAAGTGAAAAGGAATGGCAATCAATGGATGGGAAGATAAAGCGTTATGTGCCCAGTAGTAAAGGACAGCGTTTGGTCATAGCCTATGCTGGTAGTACTCATAATGGCTTACAACAGAATGCTGGGCTCGTGTTCGTATCATAGCATACAGACAATAGGGATTATCATAATGAGATGAATGGTAATGTATTTAGAGATTGGCTCGAGAATACAGTACTTCCATCCCCTGATAGACCGTCTTGTCTAATCATGGACAATGCATCATATCACAATGTTGTTGCCCAAGAAGACAAAACACCTACGGCATCGAGCACAAAGGAAGCAATAAAGATATGGCTCCGAAGGGAAAATATACCATTTCCAGAAACATATTTCAAGCTACAGTTGTTGTCCCTTGTAAAACAGGCGCAAAAAAGCAAGAAATATCAAATCGACAAGTTGATAGAAGAGCATGGCCATAGATGCTTGAGACTTCCGCCGTATCATTCTCAATAAAACCCTATAGAACTTGTGTGGGCTATAATTAAAGGACAGGTGGCAGCTGCCAATACTACATTCAAACTGTCTGACGTCAAGATACTAACCCAGTCCACGCTATTAAATATTGATAAAAGTTACTGGACAAAATGTGAGGACCATGTGTTGAAAGAGGAAGAGGACTATTGGAGAAAGGATGGATTGAATTTTATGCAACCGAGAGCAATCATCAACCTACTGGAATCGTCCGACACAGATTAAGGTCTGAGCAGATCGCAGACCTTAATCTACGTACACACTTACTGGATATTTTGCTCCAACTATTCAGACGAATGGCAGGCCCTAAACATTACAGCATCAGCATAATGTCAATGGCAACAGTTTGTATTCCACAGTGATGAATTTTCAATTCCGCAAGCCCTCAGCGGTGACAAACAACTGTATTGAAAAACACACACACACACTAAACGCATTGAATATCAACAGAAGAGTAATATTGCGGTGGAAACTGACATATTGTGGCATAACAAGAAGCGTGAGAGCAAACACGTCAAATTAGGGGACAACACACGTGCATACGAATCAATCTATAAACTTCAATGAAAAGAGGACCAACATCTTGGTCGTTAAGAAGAAAGCCCACTACAGAGACACTGACAACTATTTTCATAGTGCAAAACAGGTAATCATGTTCCATCTCTGAACGGTAAACAGCAGAGTAGACAATCTTTCACGAAGACTCAAAGCGGGTCTGTCACCCATGTGTACGAGTGAACAAACTACACAGACAGCTGAACAGATCCTTAAAAATGGAAAAACGATGACTAAATTGCGGTATCATTTCTGGTCGCTCCATGCGCACATTAACGCACAGCTATTTGGAAGCTTTCACGAACTCAATATAAAAAGCTAACATGAATACTTGTGTACACATTATTAACCAGCAGCTGAAGAAACAAGAAGGAAATGAAAAATAAAGTAAGAAATATATTCCTTCTACTTTCCTGTCAATTTACAAATTATTTACCCCATGCCTCTGTAATTTCTCTGTCTTTACTAATATTACACATTGCACCCCTCTCGGGATTCTCCGTGGTCAAGCTGTCTGACTCGGGCTCCGAAGGTTGTATGTTCGATTCCGGGCCGCGTCCATTTCACAAGTGCATTTTTTCGGAGACTGCCGAGGGTTGTCGCTGGAGCTACGGAGTTCGTGCTTTGTGCAACGCTTTCCACGCTGCGGAAAGAAACAGCCATATGGGATAAAAACCCGGTGCAATGAAGCCGACCCTGTCGACTTTTAACTACTTCTTTTATTGCACCCATTCCCATACGAATCCGGATACGCCTTGTGTGTCATCTGAATTGGCGGGGCATTCATTACTGTAAAACAAGTTTGTTAGCGAGAAATCACTAGTTTTTCAGCAAAACATCAAAGAAATGTTGCCGCTTTCAATGATTTAAGTTGCTTTTGGACCTGTCAAAGACATATTCATTGGGTGGGGGTAAATATAAGATGGCAGGAAAAATTTCATAACGATGCAACAGACAGTTTTCAAAATAATTGATTGTGAATGAAGGCATTCTTTTCTGGACATTCTATAATTCAGCAGTCACTTAATGAGACACTACTGATCTGAACTGCGTAGATCATCATCATAATCATATAGCAAGTCCTTTGCAGAACGCTGCTCTTATAAGAGCTCGACGAAAAGATTCTCGAACCTTCACCGAGCCCAGTTGCCCCATGCATTTTCATACCCAGTATACCTTTACTGTCCTGTGTCCACGGTCGTTGTTGTCGTCCACTGCCTCTTTTCTCAGCCAGTCAGTTCTTTCTTATATGACCAAAAAAAATCAACTGACTTCAATCTTTCAGCCACAGTTAACTGATTAAGTGTCATGGGATGATTAATCGTTTTAAGCGACTTCCCGTATCTGCCTTGGGTTTATATTCAGTAGTTTTCGCTATTCAACCCCCTTTAATGTGATATAAAATACAACATATCTGCTACCATGTTAACAACTTGTAAGCCATAACTGTGACACAAATGGAAGTTTACTAAAGCAACAGCCTGGGACACAAATAGCTGTGCAGCTTGTAGTACAATAAGGGGCTCCATGTTGTTTTGATAAATCGGATGCAGTGACTCCCTCGTTCGGTTCACCAATACAATTTTTTTTTCTGAGACACCTGGAGGTAGACGCTTGAGCTACAGAATTCGTGCTCTGTGCAACGATTTTGGCAAGCCACTCTGCGGAGACTGACCGAGTCAAGAGGGATAGAACCCGGTGCAATGAAGTCGGCCCGCTGGCCTTTAACTCTATTATGTCTCACATGGTGCAAGCGTGCAGCTACAGGCGCATTTAGTCGACCCATGTCGTTTTAATTTTAAATACCTAGGGGCATTTATAACATCAGTCGGAAGATGCACAACTGAGATTAAGAGCAGAATAGGGCAAGAAAAAGCCGCATTTCACAAAATGAAAGGTATCTTATACAATAAGTCACTATCATTGAATGTAAGAAACCGGGATGGTTAACCTGGTCAACAAATGCCCGCAGAAGTCGGATGTGTGGGCCTAACGGCGCAAGAACGCAGCTTTGCTGTAAACAAGCACAACGCAATCACATCCGGAAAAAAAAAACTGGATGAACGCAGAAGAAGAAGAAGAAGAAGAAGAAGAAGAAGAAGAAGAAGAAGAAGAAGAAGAAGAAGAAGAAGAAGAAGAAGAAGAAGAAGAAGAAAAAGAAGAAGAAGAAGAAGAAGAAGAATGTAAGAAAGAGTGCTGAAGTGTTATATAGAACATGTTTTGCTGTATGGCAATGAATCTTGGAATGTAAAACAAATTAGGAAGAACTTGGAAGCAACGGAGTTGTGGTTCCTGAGACGAATGTTGCGAATTCCTTGGGCTACCAGAGTTACTAACGACGAATGCTTGAAAGAGGTTAATGAAACTAGAACATTACATATAACAATAAGAAAGAGACAAACAGCTTTCTTTGGTCATGTGATGAGAAGAGAGGCATTGGAGAAAACCATGACGACTGGAAGGATCGAGGGAAGAGCGGCAAAGGCCGACCAAGAGAAAATATGCTGGATGGATTGAGACGGTGGCATGGGGGAATATCAGCAGTGTTGACCCAGAACACTAAAGACCGAGATATTTGAAGAGACATGAACGCCTTCGCCAGCTGGCATGGCACTTGATAATGATGATGATGTTTAACGCAAGATTCCGAGCATGACAGAAAACAGCAGGGGAAGCATCAGTAGTAAAACTTGACATCCCAAACCCACGGCGTCCTGAAGTCTATCAATCACAAGCATAACACAAAGCAGCTATGTATAAAACGATGACGAAACGCAAAGGGGAAACAAGCCAGCAATGACGTCAGCTGAAGATGTGTATCGAGCGCTGCAGGATGTGAATGGAGTAATCTGTGTTAAAGTTATCATTAAAACGGATGTGCGCGGCCTTGAAGGTTCCGTGCACATGCCTGTATTAATTACAACGAGTTCAAGTTGAACAAAATCCGGAAGCCCAAGATCTGGACCATCCGACTTTTAATTGCAAACAAGTAACATTTCTACATCCATTCTGTGCAGATGTGTGAACTGTTTAAGGGCGTCAGGCTGCTTGTGTGGCAAAATTGTGAGGAAATAACACCTACCCATGGGTAGATAGAGCCCGTGATCTTGGGTGGAATCTTTGTAGGGGAAGGAAAGCTTACATCAGAAGCAGCAGAAACAGCGGATGAGGAGGAGGAGGAAGAAGGAGAAGAAGAAGAAGAAGGAGAAGAAGAAGAAGAAGAAGAAGAAGAAGAAGAAGAAGAAGAAGAAGAAGAAGAAGAAGAAGAAGAAGAAGAAGAAGAAGAAGAAGAAGAAGAAGGAAGAAGGAAAGAAGAAGAAGGAAGAAGGAAAGAAGAAGAAGGAAGAAGGAAAGAAGAAGAAGAAGAAGAAGAAGAAGAAGAAGAAGAAGAAGAAGAAGAAGAAGAAGAAGAAGAAGAAGAAGAAGAAGAAGAAGAAGAAGAAGAAGAAGAAGAAGAAGAAGAAGAAGAAGAAGAAGAAGAAGAAGAAGAACAACAACAACAACAACAACAACAACAACAACAACAACAACAACAACAAGAGAGAGAGACAGGCCTAGAATAACGCAAAGAGAAGAACATGATGATTTGACCTAAATATAGCCATTTCATTTGCCAAGGTTCAACAGGGTAACACCCCTTCCAGTCAATGAAGTGAAGTCGACATAATTGAATTCGATCACACTTGTTAGATCGGGGGTTCATATTTAATTCCAGAAGAGTGTATGGAAGAGGAAACAATGGGGGAGGGGAGTTGTTCCGCGACCAAACTTCAGAAAATGGACAATAAAAGATTTGTTATCTTCTAGAAACGTCCCGGCGGTCCTCGGGATACAGCTCATATAATTCCTCGTTTGTCGTGCCACTAACGCCTTATTTAATGACTCGTTCAGGCGTAATCCGCAATTATAAAATGACCATCAGTCTCTCTCAGTCGCAGTTATGATTAGGGAGAGGAGAGAGATTAAGAGGGAGAGAGAGATAGAAGGGAACATAGAGAGAGAGAGAACGAAAGAACGAACGAACGACTGAGTGAAGTAAGAACCATAATACTGCAGTTTGAGAATCATTGAAACAGAAATAAAGATATGCGTCTATAGCCATGATATGCCAGGACTGAACTATACTTAAGATATGAATTGTTAGGGACCACTTGTGACCATCGAAATATCAGGTAGCAGCGAACCGCCAGGCATAGAGAGCCATGAATTCTGCCCTATGCGTCGCCTTGGGCTCAAGAGGAAAGACTAACTGACTGATTGGGACTGACAGATGTATTACGAAAGAAGTAGGAATTGACGGACATACTAGACAGACATACTAGTCGCTGTGGCCCAGGGACAGACAACGCGTTTTACAATTCCCCGTCATACCGAGACTAAATTCGAAACCAGTTGCGGGCGATTTCGAAGCAGACCGTTTTGAGTTCACTTCGATGATATGAGGCGTCGGTCGTTCAGTAAGCAATGGCAAATTACTGAACGTAAAACTCGCCTCGTAAATCACAAAAAGTTAAAAATACTGAGGTTGACTGTGATGTCCTGTAAAAACATGCAAATAAATTCTAACAAGGCATTATGCATTTTGAATTCTATAGCGCCCACATCGGGATTCGAACCTGTCGTCTCCAAATAAGACAGCCTTTGAAGTTCGGTCATTCTTGATGACAGTCTACCGTGCCAAATCAGTCGTATAAAACTCACACATACACACACATGATTAGGGGTTAGTCAACACAACTTCCCGACATACCGGGTCGAGGGTTCGAAATCACCCGATTCAGGGAAAGATCGCTTTGCGTTGATTTCGGTTATACGAGGGTCAGCTTTCAGAAAGCAACGGAAACTGATTAATGTAAAGCTGCCTATGAATTGACAACCAATAAATGACGAGGTTGAAATCAACGTCTTGTAACTTTTGAAACATACACAGAGGAGAAGGTGGGAGCGTGTGGATGTGGTTTTATAGAAGAATGCTGAAAATTAATTGGACAGCCAAATTAAGCAATCAGGGCGTTTGAAGGGAAGCTGAGTCGCAAAGATCAACTTATCACAATCATCAGAAAGAGGCATTCATCGTTTTTTGGCCACGTTATGAGAAGACAAAAACTGGAACATGTTATGACAACTGGAAAGAATTGCAGAAAGAGAGATAGAGGAAGACGGCGTGAGAAGATTCTTGACAGTCTTGTGTCATGGCACGGAACGGAGTCAACACACGAATTTATCCACGTCGTCGGAGATCGTAATGTGTGGAGAAGCATGATCGCCCACGCCAGCCGGCAAGGAACTGGATGGTGATGCTGATGTGGATAGGTGGGGTGGACACACAATCTCCACTGCGACTTCAACAAACTTAGAAAGTCGGTCGTTCGTAATGAGTGATGAGGGAGGGAGGTCAGTACAGGAAAGTATACCATGACAAACCAGTGGTTAACGACACACATACACACACACACACACACACAGACGGGAGGAGAAAATGAGAGCTTGTGAGTGGGTCTGCAGACAGCTTTCACCGCGACTTCGACAAACTAGACATTCGATCGTTTTTAATGAGTGACGAGGGAGTTAGCACACGTAATTACATTATTTGAGAAACCAATGCAAAAACACACATGCTTACACACAGAGGCCGACAGATCATCAGAAAGGAGCGGACAGAGAGGATGGGAAAGAAAGAGAGAGGAGGGAAGGACAGCTGGCACCGCGGATAGCTACAGTTCGATCAGTCTTAATGAGTGACAAGGGCACTAGAAAACATCGTTTTATTTCGTGATAGTTCAATTCTTAAAGAATATACATTCACGAGAGACAGAGAGAGATAGAGAAGATAGAGGAGGAGGAGATAGAAATACATGGCGAGGGAGAGATAGGAAGAAAGAAACAGACAGAGGGGAGAGAGAGAGAGAGAGAGAGAGAGAGAGAGAGAGAGAGAGAGAGAGAGAGACAGACAGAGACAGACAGACAGACAGACAGTCAGAGAGACAGAGAGAGAGCGACACACGGAAAGCAGGGGTCAGAGACATAGAGACAAAGAGATACAGAACGGTAAACACAGAGACAAATAGACAGACAGAGATATATACAGAGCGATAGACAGGCACAGACACGCACGCACACTGAGAAACGTAGACATATAGACAGAGAGGGAGAGAGACATACAGAGAGGGAGAGAGACATAGTAAGAGACAGAGAGACAACGAGAGACCGAAGCAGAGCCGACACAAAAACAGAGGAAGAGAGACAGACACGGAGAGAGACAGACAGAGAGACAGCGCTAGAGTAAGAAACAGAGCTAGACAGAGAGGAGGAGTCAGGAGAGAGTGGAACGCAGTGACAACGGCCAATCAACTTCCACACCCCGCATGCTGTAAGAATACTCCAGCACTTACACATAAAACAATTACACATTAACCCAGCTGTAAACAGCCCCTTGTTAAACACGCCACGTTATTAAAACTGACACAACACAGATAAAAACAGTGGCAACATATTGGCTGCTCCCACTAGAACGCCAGCAGAAATACCCGACACGCCACACTCTTCACACATCACTGACAAAACTGCAAAATCAGCACGGATTTTTTTTATTTCCTCACATCTTTTCATGGCTACCCGATTTTAGTTTTAAAAGGTGTTGAGTTTAATGAAGGAAGAATTATTTACATAGTTTGTTGCACTGTATGTGAAAAACAGAACGAATCCTTTCACAGGCCTTAAGGCTTACTGGTGCAAGGAATGCCTAGAAGAGCCATTCTTTCTTCTTAGAAGAGCTATCCTTTCTCACAACGTATGAGAGGAAAAAGAGAAGGGCAGAATGTCAAACGGGCCTGCGTGTCCAATTCTTAACCCCTTGAAAATAAAGCTCGTTCGTTCGTTCTTCTTTAAAGCATCACGGCCTGGAGAGAATGATGTTGCAGGGAGTGACCAGAGGGTCTGGCCGACACTCAGACTCCGGGGAAAGGCCAGATGGACACATAATCAGACTGTTACTGGTACTATTAGTATTCTTCGCTGGTTGGTGATAATGAGGACGGAGCACTATGGGAATGTCCCGTGTGCTGTGATACCATAATGATCATCGTGCGCCATGCCGATAAGCGTGGGCGGTGATGTCGGTTCTTGACCCAACTCAACTCATAATCTTCTTTAGTTTTACTGATATTCTTTGGTGTTGGGTACACGGTACCAGGTCACATTTTACAGACTAACAGGCACTCGGAAGGTGATATGGTCAGCATCATATCTGCCGCCTTAGCTTCCCAAAACATTTCCTGATACTCATTTTAGGTTGGGTGACCAGGAAGACCAGGTATAGTTTAAACATCCGCCGCAATGTGATTCGAACCCACAGTCATTCCGTTGATAATACCATTCACCCGGGAAGGTTACCCAGGTCAAAAAATGCCCGCAAAAGTCGGATGTGTCGGCCGAAAGGCGCAAGTATCATAGCTCTGCTGTAAACATGCACAACGTAATCACGCCCGAAAAAAAAGACTCCAGATGAACGCAGAAGAAGAAGATACCATTCTGTTTGGATTGTAAAGAATTACTCTAGCAGACAACAGCCATTTGCTGCATATTGTTTGACGGTGGACTATTAAGCACATATTTTTATGACATGTACTTCATTTTTCAAATTTGTTCTACATGCAAAGTGTATTGAGACTTTACAAACACCCTGTATAACAGTACACGCCACCTTTTGAGCTGTTGACCTCTGGTAGAAT
>OY992890.1:37553687-37568687 GCA_963921405.1 Cepaea hortensis
TTGAAAGCGTCTTCAAGTTGCTGTTGAAATTCAAAGCACTTTCCAGGATCGTGAGTGTTAGTAATATTAATCCTGGGGCTAGACTTGTGTTTAGCTGTGTACATTCTCTTTGGTCTTAGTCTAACCCTTGCAACAACCAAAGAATGATCTGTATCACAGTCAGCACTGTGGTAACTTCGAGTTAATGATGTATGGTTCAGATGTTATCTCCGTGTGATAATGAAGTCCAGCTGATGCCAATGGCTGGATCTTGGATGTTTCCATGTGACCTTATGCATCTCTTTTGTTTTAAAAAAGGAGTTTGTAATACATAGGTCATTTCTAGTGCAATGCTCCAGCAGCCTTTGCCCATTATCATTCATGCGACCGATGTTGTATTTTCCAAGGCACATTGGCCATGAACTCGAGTCCTTGCCCACACGAGCATTGAAATCACCGAGCATATAAATGTAGTCGGATTTTGGAACTGCCTTGATCGCAGAGTCTAGCTGCTCATAGAACGTATGCTTCACATCATCAGAGGAAGCGAGTGTCGGTGCATATGCAGTGAGAATGGTGGCGAATCCACAAGAGGTTGCCAAGCGCAGTGATAATAATCTTTCATTACCTCCAGCTGGGATATCAATCATTCCCAGTAGCGAATTCTCCACTGCAAAGCCCACACCATGTTGCCTTTTTTCTGCCTGCCCTCTTCCCTTCCAAAAAAAGGTGTAATTGTTTTCCCTGAGTGACCCTTCCTCAGCGAGGCGAGTCTCCTGCAGGCCAGCAATATCAATGTTAAGACGATTGAGTTCAGCATCAATCACAGCCGTTTTTCTCACATCGTCAATATTTGTCAAGTCAGTGGAAAATCCTGGACACATGGTTCTCACGTTCCAGGTTGCAAGCCGTAGCTTGAGGTTTCTATTCTTTTTATTAGTACCTGGTGCATTGGTTTTACAGCCTGCGATTCAGATTTTGTCCTAGCCCCAAGCACCCATTGAAGCAGGCAGGCTGTGGCGGATCAGCACCCAATTGGCTGGGGGCTGCCCAGTTTGAGGCGGGCGGTAGCTGATCAGTGACACCTGTAGGTGTCTCCCACCGTCAGAGGCAACGCGTGGCGCCCCATGTCTACGCCAACTGACAAGGACTTATAACCCGTAACAGTTGCCTCTCGCTTTGATTCCGAGACCGGTTAAGACCAGGGATGGAGTTATTGCCTCTCCATAGCACAAAGCCCGGGCTAAAATAAAGAAACCATGTGTTGCCCATGCAGCATGATCCCTCTCTCGGCCTGCCTAGTACACTCCAGAGGAAGGTTGACACCTATAATCTGGAACAAGACAAGCTGCAGAAGCTGCCGGATCAGCAAAGCAATGCTCTAACTGTCCGCCTGTCGGAGCTTCGATCCTAGACCAGCTGCCAACCAAGGCTTAGGGCCTGGTCTGCCCTGCCATGACTTATTTTGTCTTTAGCTTGCATTTCCTCGCACCAGGATAAGGCTAGTACCCTCCCAATTGCGCTCTTCCGCCCGAAGCCGTTGGCACAATGTGGGGTGTCGGGTTTGGTAAGCGCCGCCCAACATTCGGCGCTGACAGAGAGCAGGTAGTACCGTCTACTGTCATACGGTAGCTCAGTCATATCTGACTAAGACCTGACTTGAAATATGTATGTGTGTATGTATTGCATTCTTCGTAACAAGTATTTGGCCTGTGCCTGCTCCGTGGCGAAGGGTTACGGACGCAGTTCCTAATCCCACATACCGCGTTAGAAACACAGCTGCGGGCGATTTTGGCAGCTGACAGCCTTGCGTTGCTTTTTGACGAATTGGTATGGGTGCTGGTAGTTCAAAAATCAATGACAACCTACTGAACGTAAACTTGCCTAGGTATCATGTTGTTAAGTCCCTTCACAATTGTTAAATTACATGTCTTTCTGTTTAATGTGGTTTTATTTCGTACAAAACTGTGCTTTCACAACGCGCGTTGCGTGTTTTCTTTTATATTTACAAAATGCAACAAGACCCCCAGACGTCAAATGCAGCAAGATTCTCTAATTGTTTGTGTAATGACTGCATAATATTTATTACCTTGCATAAAATTAATCCCTAACAATTAAATGCGGTTTGCATTCAAACTTGCATATAAATAGGATTTGTAGGTATCCTTTTCAAACATTAAGTGTTTATTGTTAGAACCTACAAACAAAAGTTTCTAGTAATACAGTATTGTGTGAGTTATTTCTCTTGGAACCATAGGACTGAATTAGATTGTCCCCCTTTAATTTACAACATTTTCGACCTCTCAAATCCATGGACACAAATATTTGGTTAAAATGTTCCCCTATACCAGGGGTCACCAAACTACAGTCCGCGGGCCGGATCCGGCCCGCGACTTCATTTCACCCGGCCCGCCGACGGTACTCAAACTTGCTTGATATCACGTATGGAACACGAGAGGTTGTGATACAATTTAAATGTAAACATTATGTTTAGAATAATAGGAGACCTCCTGGCGGCTATGTGTCTTAAGTTTACTATTTTCAATTATAAATTATTTTATTTAGATTTTATTGCTTATTGTAATGTTTGATTATTTCGCGCCATCCTAAGTCCTTCCCTGGTTCGTGGTAGCGCCACTTACGCTCTGACGTTACCATGGTTTCCATGGCAACACACACACACAAACACACACACTAACACACTAACACACACACACACACACACACACACACACACACACATCTTTCCCTCCCCCATATGCGTCCGGCTGTCAACAGATGTCCCATGCTCCAGAAGTATTTACTTTTTAAAAATTTCTTTGCCAGTCATCCATTTTATAGGTATGTAATAGGATTTTGTTTGTTTGACAATGATAGGTAAGTGAACTACAAGTGTGAATAGAGGCAATAAAGTAGAAAACATAGCATAAATATGCCATATAAGCCTCGTGTTATTACGAGAATATTATCTCCAGCTCAGAAGAATTCCCCGGTCAAGGTGTTAATCGAGCTGGTCTCTAGGCCAGTGTTTTTCACAACCTTTCTGCTGGAGCAGATCCTTACGGAAATATTTACGTTTCTCAGGGAACTCTGTGCGATGATCCAAGTGTCCGAACTACTTTACGTAATAAACCAGATGGGCAGAAATGTTGAATTTAGGCAATTTTGGTCTGTTTCGGCGGAACCCCTGGCTGTCACTCGTGGAACCCCGGTTGAAAAACTCTGCTATATTTAGGCCGGCCCTATTTATATATTTTGCAAACCTTATTATGTGACATATTCTATTACCAAAGGTACCTATAAGCTTTATATGTACTTTTGGTGAACCGTAGCTTCACCAGTGACCCCTAGTCCTCTACTTGTCCTGTGTTTCAATAGTATTTTAATTATGTTTCTAATTCAATGTCCTTTTCATTTTCAGACCCCGTGTACTTCACCCTTCATTATGGCTACTAAGAAAAGAAAAGTGGACGCCGAGTGTCGCGTTTTAAATTAAGAATGGGGAGTAAAGTACTTCTTTGTGGAAACAAAGGACAAGAAAACCAGCTGCGTGATATGCACCGAAAGTGTTGCTGTTTTGAAAGATTACAATCTTTGGCGTCACTGCGAAACAAAACATCTATGAACATATTCACAGTTTTCTGGAAAGCTACGCTCTGAGAAATATGAGTCCATGAAACGTGGTTTAGAAACACGAAGAGATCTCCTCACGAGAAAGTTTGCTGAAAATGTATCTGTCACTCGTACAAGTAACAAAATAGTACATAAGATGGCAGAACGAGGAAACCCTTTTACTGATGGCAATTTCATCAAAGAGTACATGATGAAAGCAGCAAATGACTTGTGTCCTGAGAAAGCCGATTTATTTGGAACTATCAGCCTTCCGGCAAGTTAAGTTGTGAGAAAAACAGTAGAACCTAGAAAGAACATAGTGCTACAGATACGCGAGAAAGCTAGGAACTTTTTGAGGTATTCTTTGGCGCTGGATGAGTCTACTGATTTCTCGAGTACGTCACAACTTCTCGTGTTCATTCGTGGTATCAATTTGGACTTTCAGATAACGGAAGAGTTGCAATCCATTTGCAGCATGCATAAAACAACAACTGGAAAAGACATTGTCATGGAAGTGCAAAAAGATTTGCAAGACTATAACCTTCAGTGGAATCAGTTTCGAGGTGTTACATTTGATGGAGGAAAATATATGGTTGAGTAAAGAAAGGTCGGATGGGGAAGATCGGGACTCAGTTGGAAGATTTGCAACTTCCAGGCTCTGTTCATACACTGCATCATACATCAACAAGCAATCTGTGGGAAAGTCTTAGATATTTCTTGTGTATTGAAGCCAGTCGTTTCTGCTGTGAGCTTCATTCGGTGACATGCACTCAATCACCGTCAGTTCCAGGCTTTTCTTGAAGAAATTGATTCTGAATTCTGTGACTTGCCTTATCACACATCAGTGAGGTGGCTCAGCTGCGGTAAAGTCCTGTTTCGAATTTTACAAGCTCCGAAACGAAATAGATGTTTTCCTCACTCAAAAAGGTAGAGCTGATCCCCAGCTGTCAGATCCTACCAGGCTGTCACAAAGTTGTCGTGTGTGGTCGAGATCATATCCCACATAAATAAACTGAATTTGAAACTTCAGGGAAAGACAAACCTCGTCTGTGATCTCTACAGAAACATCAAAGGATTTCGGAGAAAGCTGTCATTGTTTGAAGCACAACTGGAAGGAGAAAACATTTCTCATTTTAACAGTTTCAACGACTTTTGCGCTACAATTGCCGAAGATGTCAACCTCGATTTTCCGAAAAAAAACAAACATTATTCGTGACTAGAAAAAGCATTTTGGAGAGATTTTTATATCTTGACAGAACTGAGAGTGACATTCTTCTGTTTTAGAATCCGCTAGATTGTAAACTTGATGATGTGCCAGTTGAACTACAGTTGGAGCTCATTGATTTGCAAGCAAATGACTTGTTGAAAGAGAAGCACAGAGAAGGAATTCTTGTTGAATTTTACCGCTGCTTATCTGATGTTGAGTTTCCGAAACAGAAGAAATTTGCCGCTGGTATGGCACCAGTGTTTGGAACAACTTATGTCTGTGAGCAAACATGTTCACAAATGAAGTATGTGAAGTCAACACATCGAACGAGATTGATTGATGAACATTTGAAAGTAATTCTCTTGATTGGATGCAGCTATCCAAAATCAAACATTGATGATATCTTGAAAACCAAATATCAGTTTCATAAATTTCACTAACCTTTGTTTGCTGCTTAGTTTGTGAGATTCGGATATGTGCACACAAGGTCTGATGTAACTATCGTTTTGCTAACGTCGCCTTCTTTGATAACTGTTTAAAAGTAAATAAATATGTTGGTTGTCTTTGTTTTTTGTGCATTGCACGCCACTCACCCATGATTAATTTAGTATTTCGTCATTTTTACCAGAGCTTTTGTTCTGGCATGCAAGTATTGTTAAAAGTTAGTTGCATATCCTGTAAAGGACGTTTGCAGTCAACACCAACATTTTTGCTGTTGTCGATGTCTTAGCAAGTTTACGTTCAGTAGTTTGCCATTGCTGGTCTCTCTGGCCGAGGGGTTACACCACTTTCTCCATAATCCCGTTTAACACGCAGAGTCTCGTAGCGGACGAGAACTGGGAGCGGTTCTACCCCCGCTGGTGACTTGCGGGATAACTGAGCCGGCCGCTCAGAAAGCAATGACAAACTACTGAGCGTAATCTTGCCAAGAAATCAACAGACAGCTGAAAGATGCTGCCGTTGACAGCGATGTCCTGTAAAAGGATATACGAATTTAAATAAAAAGAGTTTGCCATTGCTTTCTGAACGACCGGCACCCATACCATAGTGTAAAAAACCAGCGCGGTCTGGTGCAAATTGCGCATAGCTGTGTTTCGAACGCAGGTATACGGGATTACGAACCGCGTCGTTAATACCTTCGCCACGGCCCCCGCGCTCGTCATTTTGTCAGTTATCCGGCCCGCCGTGAAAAAAGTTTGATGACCCCTGCCTTATACGCAAGAAAGCTGAATTTTTTCAAGTGTAAGCACGCTTTCAACACGGAAGCCGAGCTGGCGTAGTGGCTAGATGCTCGCCTGTCAGCTCGGTGGTCATGAGTTCGAATCTGCACCTGGGCGGAATTTTACAATGGATCTGGCCTCCTTGGTCGTACTTGGCTGATGAGGGCTAATGGTAGCAACGTCCTTTGTTTTCTTTCATTGTGTTCTGTAAAACTGCACTTCTTCGTGTTATGTTATATTGTCACCATTTCTACAGCTTCACCACAGACAAGTAAGGAAACATATAATGGCAATGGACATGAGATTTCCGAGGAGAATGCAAAAAATGCCATGGATTGACAGGAAAACGAATGAGAAGAAGTTCTTTCAAGGAACAAATAAAAAAAAAGAAGTAAACTGGAAAGAAAAATTAAACGCAAACAGACCAGTTTTGATTAAAAGTGATGGTACGATGAGAAATAAACTTGAAAACTTAGTGACTATTAAGAAACTTGACGGGAAAAGAGGATGTGGAAACGAAGAGATACGTACCAGGATGGCTTAGCGTAATCGAGACAATAACAGAGACTCGCCCATAGATTGGCGACGGTGTGAGATGGCGAACCAAGAATCCACCATCCATCCATCATGTGACATGCCGATAAGCGTGGGCGGTCATGTTTTGCCATCTCACTCGATCACCAGAGTCGTGGATCAGCTCCGTGTTTTTGTCTCGACCATACGACGAAGCCAAGCCATCCGGGTATTTACTTCTCGGTCTTCCCCTTGTTCTCTTCCCTTCGGTCTTGTCAGGTGTCTCAAAGTTCTCCAATTCATTTCTTCTCACAACATACCCAAAATATTTTGACTGTCTCTAATCAGTCTACGATCTTCATTTGTTTCTTGAAGGACTTGTTCATTGGTTTTTCTGTCCGTCCATGGCATTCTTTGCACACTTCCGCAGCCATCAGACGTTTTTCAGCATGACTGCCCATTGTCCACGCTTCACATCCACACAAAAGTACAGGTTCTATGTAGCACTTCAACACTCTTTTTCGCGTTTCAATTGATATCATTTTATTGGTCAGTATGTGTTTCATCTTGCAAAAGGTTGCCTTCGCAATGGCTATTCTTGTTCTAATCTCTTCAATGCATCGCCCATCAGATGTTATGACTGTTCCGAGATAACTGTATCGATTCACTTGTTTAAGAATATGCCCATTTACTTTTATATTACATTGCGGTATTTCCTTCTTCCAAGTGACGACCATAATCTGTCTTCTTACAATTTAATTCTAACTCTACTTTTTCACCGTGTGCAACAACTACATCTACTAAATGTTGCAGGTCCTGTTCATTGACTGCAATCAAGACCGTATTATCTGCATATCTAATGTTATTGACGTATCGTCCCCCAATGTTGATTTCTTCCATATCCTTTATATTTCTGAAAATATTTTCACTGTCACTGTCATTTACGGCCAATATAGTACCTTGCGGTGTATGGCAGGGAAATCTTTGAGCCTGAGGAATTAAAGCCGCCTGGCTATTGCAGTCACCGCGAACTGTCTGTACAGGGAAAAAAGATCTGAAGACATTATACATCCCTGTCTTACACCTCTCTTAATAGGCTAATATTGACCTACTTCATTATCAATTCTTATGGCAGCTTGGTGTTTCCAATATATGTATTTTACAAGTCTAAGGTCTTTTCCATACGAGAACCGGTATTTTCAACGTGGTCACTGTTCTTTACTCGGGATTTGTAATAGTTTGAAAATGTTTCCTGCGATCAGCTTCTTGACATACACATGTGTACAAATTCATAGCGATACTTTACAGTGTATACAATTTCACATTCAATCGCTTTCAACAATATTCACATATTCAGATGTTAGCGATAAATGGTAAGATGTTAAAAATAATCACGGTTCATGAAAGCATCCACTATAGGTAGAATTATTGACGACACCTCAGTATACTTCTGTTCCAGTACTCCCTAACGTCCTTGTCATAAGGAAATTCACCATTGAACGCGGATGTTGCCGTGCGAAGTTGTAATACATTTCATAATATGCACTTCATCTCTGATCCGTAAATTATATACCGCATATAAACAAATACTGAGATCTGCTGTACAATCTCTGGAACACATTTTGTTTTTATTGGTTTGACATAATGATAAGGTTATATGTTAAATCTCATCATTTTCCCTCATTTGGATACTGAAATGTGGATTTTTATACGGGGAAAACAAATGTGAACGGACTATAACCACACGCATTAGAGCCTTGAAGGGCCTTGTTATTTTCTGTAGCTCTCGCCATATTTTTTTCCATCCCTGTCTGTAATTCTCTTCTCCGTGTATTTTAGGACTCCCACAATTTCATTTTCCGCGTGGGTTCCATACGAGACAAGGCATTTCTATTATACTATTTTCTGGTTTTCTCAATGTGTGTCATATATCCAGAATTAGCATCTTTGCCTAACCTCTTGGATTTGTATACCCTCTCCATAAGCTACCCTTTGGTGACACTACTATATTTTATCCCCACTGTTGTATTACTGAAGATGTCAGGTTTTAGTCAGATATGACTGAGTTACCGCATGACAGTAGAAGGTACTATCTGCTTTCTGTTAGCGACGAATGTTGGGCAACGCTCACCAAACCCGACACCCCACACCGTGTCAACGGTTTCGGAAGGAGGAGCGCAACTGAGAGGGTACAAGCCTTATCCTGGTACAATGGAATGCAACCTAAAGACAAAATGTCATGGTAGAGCAGACCAGGCCCTAAGTCTTGGTTGGCAGCTGGCATAGGCTGACAGTTATATCATTGCATTGCTGATCCGGCAGCTTCTGCAGCTTGTCTTGTTCCAGATGTATTGGTGTTACCTTTCCTCTGGAGAGAACTAGGCAGACCTAGAGAGGGATGATGCTGCATGGACAACACATTGTCTCCATATTTTAACCCAGGCTTTGAGCTATGGATAATTCTATCCCTGGTTTTATAGCGCGAATTGGTCTGATCAGTCATATTCACTACTGCCATGGGTTGTAGTGATGCCTTTTTGAAGCACAATGTCAAACTATCGTATGTCAAGACGGCAAGGTGCCAGTAGTAGTAGGTATTACAGAATAGGGCAAGCAAAAGCTGCATTTCAGAAAATGATGAGTATCTCATACAATAAGTCACTCTCATTGAATGTAAGAAAGAGAGTGCCGAAGTGCTGTATAGAAACTGTCTTATTGAATGGCAGTGAATCTTGGAATGTAAATGAACAAATTAGGAAGAACATGGAAGCAACAGAGATGTTGTTCCTGAGACGAATGTTGAGAATTCCTTGGACTGCCAGAGTAACTAACGATTGCCTGAAAGAGGCTAATGAAACTGGAACATTACATACAACAATAAAAAAGAAACAAACAGCTTTCTTTGTTCATGTGATGAGAAGAGAGGCATTGGAGAACATCGTGACAACTGTGAAGATCGAGGGGAAGAGAGGCAGACCAAGAGAAATGATGCTGTGTGGATTGGGACGGTGTCATGGAGAAATATTATCAGCAGAGTTGATCCAGAAAACCAAAGACCGAGAACTGTGAAGAGTCATGAACGCCTACGCCAGCTAACACTGCGCTTGCTGATGATGATCATCTAGTGAATATGCCTAGTCAACCCTTATTTAGAATAAAACACATGGAAGCATTTTTCCTTGAAACGGGGCATGTATTTACTTCATGGTTCAATGATTCCTTATATATTCGGAATATCGTCAACGTCGGTTTACTTTCAACGGAAATTATTTTATATAATTAAAACGCCCTGGAGCATTCAGAAAGATAACAAACATGGTAGGCATAGTATCACGTGTGTCGTCAACAACAGCTGTTCATAATCAACAACTAAATACAGCAACAATATTTCAACAATATCATTAGTGTTGTGATTATCAGTATTGCGATCTGCGTAATAACAATAACAACATGTAGATAAACAGGGTTAAATTTCATAATACATACTAAAACAAGCCTAGACGTCTACATGAAACGTGATTTGCGGGTCTACTTACCTTATAAAACGAATTTCAGAAGGGCGAGAAGTACAGAACTGTAAAATATGGAGGGAAAAACAATGTCAAGTAATCGGTTCTTCTGTTAACGCGATCTTGAAATAATCTTAATCCCACCCCCTCTTACCCCCCCCCCCCCCCGGAAACTTCTAAATTTCCCCCTGGGGTGGGGAGGGGGGATTCCCTACCGGTTGAGCACCAATGGACCTAAAGAATACCATGGGAAGACAGAAAAACCAATGAGCAAGTCCTACAAAAAGCAAATAAAAACTGCAAACTGATTAAAGAAATTAGACGTAGACAATTACGATTTTTGGGCACGTTATGAGAAGAAACAAACAGGACAACTTGGTGACAACTGGAAAGATTGAGGGGATAGGAATATTGTGGAGGCAGAGATGTAAATATCTTGATGGCTTGGCCACATGGCATAATAGAGAAAACACACAGAGCAAATCTATGACTCTGGTGATCACGTGAGATGGCGAAATAATACTGCCCACGCTTATAGACATGGCACATAATGATGATAAGCCTGCATTCTAATCGTGTGCGTAATCGCCTCCCCACGGTTATGTCATCTGTGGGCACATTCAAATGCCATCGTAATAACTGTCTGACATGACCATACGTTGTTCAGACACCGGCGATTGCATTCCCCCTAGGCACCTTCTCCTTGAAAGATTCTTTTACTTGCACATCCCGCAATATGATATATGTTAGTTAGTTAGTTAGTTAGTTAGTCACAGTTCCAACTTCACAGCAACGGGTCGTCCCCAATATGCTCCGTTCCTGTGCCAGTGAATATCACACAAAACGCTCCCTACTTCCCAATGTGAAAAGTGGAAAAGACAGGAGTCTCGACAAACAACAGCCCGCACAGATACACTGTGCATAATGCTGCCGCCAGAATGTCAACACAATAGTCCCCCACGAAACACCCAATTTATCTCTGATGGAATCGGCAGTCATTTTCCCATCTGGATGTTTCCTAGATGTTCACCCACACAGTCCACGAAATACAGTTCATCGTCGATGGCAGTGGCAGTCAACCAGATATATATATATATATTATTATATATGTTAACATCTGCAAACGATGTGACATGAAATACATTGGTCAAATTGGCAGCCGCCTTGCCGACCGTTTTAGAGAACACCTCAGAGACATTAATCAGGGCGTTGACAAACCTGTCACCAACCATTTTAAATTCCTCCAACCACAATGGAGTCGATGATGTACGTGTCATTATGCGCCATTTCTACTCCCTCATGGGAACTGAGTAGTTGTGCTTTTTGTTTTTTGTATTTTGTTTTTCGTTGTTTTATCTATCTGTGTTGTCCTGTCCTTGACAAAGATTCTGAGAATCGAAACGTCGTATTGTACGTATTTGTGTGTTTTTTATTTTATTACTTCATTTTATATATTTATTGATTGCTTCTGATTTTGGATTTTCACCGGTATACGATAGATCTCTTTGTAAGGTATGTGCACGTGTTTGTGTTTAGTACGTTTCTTCTCGCAGGAGCTAAATATACCTATTTGTTTCCAATTCATATTGTTATATCCTGCTGCAGCCGCTGCTTTTTCTTTTATTCCTATCTATAACCCTGCACTCTAATCCTAGCCATATTCCTATCTATAACCCTGCACTCTAATCCTAGCCATATTCCTATCTATAACCCTGCACTCTCCTAGCCATATTCCTATCTATAACCCTGCACTCTAATCCTAGCCATATTCCTATCTATAACCCTGCACTCTAATCCTAGCCATATTCCTATCTATAACTCTGCACTCTAATCCTAGCCATATTCCTATCTATAACCCTGCACTCTAATCCTAGCCATATTCCTATCTATAACCCTGCACTCTAATCCTAGCCATATTCCTATCTATAACCCTGCACTCTCCTAGCCATATTCCCATTACAACCCTGACTCTAAACACTGTATCCGGCGCTATGACGAAGGGGTTACAAAACGGAATACGTAATCCAGCATACCGCTTTCGAAACACAGCTGCGGGGGATCTGGATGCAGACCGCCTTACGTTGGTTTTCATACAAAGGTATGGGTGCTGGTCGTTCAGAAAGTAAAGACAAACTACTGAGCGTAAACTTGCCAAGAAATCACAAACAGCCGAAAATGTTGGTGTTGACTGCGACGTCCTGTAAAGGATATGCAACTAACTTTATTAAACCGTGTGGCCCCAACACACAAACACCAACTCCAACGCTACCACCATCCTACCCCTAAATCTAAGCCTAACTATAACTGATTCATTGGCAAATAAAAAGTAAGTTTGGATCAAACATGGGACGCAATCAGATAAACAAGTAATATAATGCAAATTTCCGTTCAGTTAGCGTTGAATTTACTGGAGATACCAGGAAATAAAATAAATAACACGATGCCCCTAGTATGGCGATATATCGTCCTTCTGCCCAAATGGGAGGTCACATGGCGGTATATTATCATTCGACATTGAATCAGTTAACCCTAACTCTTATCTTATCCGTAACTACTGTATCTTATTGGAAAACAATAATCAGCAAGAGATGTGGAAAGAAACCTGCACTATAATAAACATGAAACGCGAAGGGACAAAAGCCTGGTAACTATTACATAATACCGAGGGTAGCAAGAAGGCAAGACACCCTACACCCCTGGGGATTACAGTGGTGGCCTTGCAATTAGTTAGTTAGTTGGTTAGTCGCAGTTCCAACTTCACAGCAACGGGTCGTGCCCATTATGCTCCGTTCCAGTGCCAGTGAATATCATACAAAACGCTCCCCACTGCCCAATGTGAAAAATGGAAAAGACAGGAGTCTCGACAAACAACAGCCCGCACAGATACACTGTGCATAATGCCGCCGCCAGAATGTCAACACACCAGTCCCCCACGAAACATCCAATTAATCTCTGATGGAATCGGCCTTGCAATATTAGTTAATAAGGAAGCTAATACTTTAACATCTGGAGAGAGATATGTGGAGAGATGAGTGGTGAGACTCAACCCTACCCTTACCTCTAACCCTATCTCTAACCATACCCTACCCCTTACCAAATACCCTAAAACCCTGTAACCCGAACATCTTAAAAGTCAACCCCAACCTTACCTTTACCCCCCCCCCCCCTTTAACCTTTGTACTATCCCTATTCTCATCCCTAAGTCTGACCGTAACCTTTCATTCTACTTACATCCTTACATCATTTGCCAGTGTCGACAAAACCCACTTACTGGAACAATGCCGTCTTGACAAACAATCGTTTATTACTTTGTGCTATGGTCAAGGGTGGAGCTATACCTCTCGATAGCACAAAGCCTGGGCTTAATTGTAGAGACCATGAATTGCTAATGCAACACGATCCCTCTCTCGCCCTGCCTAGTTTACTCCAGAGGAAAAGTAACAACAATACACATGGAACACGACCAGCTGCAGAACTGTCGAGTCAGCAAAGCAATGCTTTAAATGTTCATCTGTCGTAGATTCGATCCTAGATCAGTCTTTAGGTTGTATTTCCTCGCACTAGGATACAAAACTCAGAAGGGACAAAACTGGATAATTTGCTGCTGAGTGGACACTGAAAAACTGCACAGCTACTTTAGGCCATTTCAGACTACAAGAACTGAAAGTTGCAAATACACAAACTGACTAGCGATAAGGTACAGGGACGAAACTAACCAAAAACATGAGCTAATTACTAAGCTAAGACAAAAGAGGTCCTTTTATGTGTTATCTAGAGTACGTGGAACGGGGGACATCTACCGAAAGTATTTCTAATAGTCAGAATCGAGTCCATTCTAGTGAGAAACCACTAGGAAAGATAGGTCTTTATAGACCTGCCCTTCTGACATCATGTTTAGGGAAACACATTGAGAGAATGGTAAACAACTGACTGTACTTGTGGTTAGAAAATGAGAATCTCCTCTACAACAGCCAAATATAAGCTGTAGATGAAATTGCCGTACAGATGACCGCCTCTTCAGGTCAACACAGAATGTGGCCGATTGATTCCAAAAACAATGGAACACAATAGCTGTATTCATTGAACTCCATCAAGCCTAAGACAGAATCAGTTGATAGGATCTCTTATTCAAGACCAAAAGTATGAACACTGGGGGGTGGGGTGGAGTGGGGGGGGGGGGGGAAGAAGAGGCGATAGTTAAGTTTATACAAACCGGCTTGACAAACAGTCATATCTGTCAGATATGCAAGCATATTTTTGAGCAAATGAACAATCGAAGGATTTCCAAGGCTCTTCCTTAAACTGTACTCTCTTCTTTTTCGTCTTTAAATAATATGACAAAACATTTCAAAGTATCAAAGGCACAATGCGTGGATGATCATCCAATATAGTCAGGGTTATCTGTAGGTTTAGATTTAGGGGTAGGATGGTGGTAGTGTTGGAGTTGGTGCTGGTGTGTTGGGGTTACAGGGTTGAATAAAGTTAGTTGCATATCCTTTACAGGACGTCGCAGTCAACCCCAGCATTTCTTTTGGCTGTTTATGAATTCTTGGCAAGATTACGTTCCTTAGTTTGTCATCACTTTATTAACGACCAGCACCCATACCTTCGTATGAAAACCAACGCAGGACGGTCTGCTTCCAGATCCCCGTAGCTGTGTTTCGAATGCAGTATACGGGATTATCGGTCTCTGTGGCTAAGGGCTTGCGAACACGGTTTGTGAGCCCGTATACCCGGGTTCGAAACCCAGCGGTGCTGGTTTTTCCGGAAAAGGTATAGGAGCCGGTCGTTCAGAAAGCAATGGCAAACTACTGAACGTAAAATTTGCCCAGGAATCACGAACAGCGAAAATGCTGGGGTTGACTGCTACGTCCTGTGAAGAACATGCAACTTAATTTTTTTTTTTAAATACGGGATTACGTATTGCGTTTGTAACCCTTCGCCACAGTGCCGGGTAAAG